>JAJTVF010004539.1:446471-720518 GCA_022433065.1 Begonia loranthoides
GTTGGAGCAGATTTCCATTAAGGTTTCCAAGTGTTTCTTGGAACCTGTCAAGAGATTTTCATGCGCGAGCTTGCGGTTGGCCAGGCTATGTAATGTAAGAAACAATGTGGGTTGTAATCTAATTTAATTAAAGTTTTTTAATTGTAATTAATTGTTTAGTATTTCTTAATAAAAAGGTTTTCTATGCGCTTCTGCAGCATTTTAAATAAATGATTTGTTTTTAACACTTCCGCATTTTGTTAAATTGGATTTTTATAATGAGTTTTTACGAACGGTTGGTAGCGGTCCGGATTAGGCGCGCTCTGACACATTTCCTTGAATTTTTACGCATTTTCAAAAAGTGACAAAAATCCGAGTCATTACATGCTCCATGATTAGCAAATGCTACTTAATCTGTAGTCTTCTAAATTAGACTTAATACATTGCTAGGAAAATATTAGGTAATGCAAACAAAGAATTTAGCATACACTGCCATGACCCTATCTTTATATTGAGTTTTCAGCTTGTATTCTGTGTTCATATATTTATGAACTATACGTGATATTCATGCATCATACTTAGGACCAATGAAACTGTGAGCATATTGTATGACATGCCTAATATATATACATAGGCATGTGGGGGTTCAAGAGAATTGGTGACTATTCATCAGTGGTAACACCTCTAATGCGGTAACTAATCCCCCGTGGGGAGCGGAACTATGGTTAAGGCACATGGGCTTTAGGGTTCTTCCTTTCTCTTGTACGGAAATCCCCAATGTCTCTAACAAAAGAGTGCAGTGATGGCAAGTGGTGACACCCCTATTGGTGTAGCTCCTCGTCGGAGTTATGGTTAAGCCACATGACCACGGGACGTATCCAACTGCATAATCATGCATTGCATTCCATTCTAATTCTTGTTGGGCGTTAGGCTCATTATTTTTGTAACACCCCGATATCATTTTTCCTGTATACGCAATGTAATCAATTTTGGGATGATTAATGTATTACGCTGCATATCGATACATGTTAGATTATGACGTGTATTGTGGGAAAAATATTATGGGATAAAAATTAAGTGAGAAAATATGATGGGATAAAAACTAAGTGGGAAAATATGAAGGAAAAGTTGTTCTGGACACTTTCGGACGCATGCGTACGCCACAAGGATGAGAAACGGCATCTGCAAATGCATTACATGTCATCCCTAAACCTTGGGACGATACAGGATGACATTTCTTCGTCCAAACTTATCCTTTGTCTTCAAACTGACCTTTCGGAAGCGAACCGGGCAAGAGCCAAACGAGTGCGGACAACAGCAAACGTCGAGATTTTGAATCTGTCCAATTTCTGGACAGTTTCGGGCTAGTGCAGACGCTACATGCGAACGCCTTTCTTCGTCTGAATGTGACATTTAGACAAGTACGGACGAGCAAGGACAAATGTGGACACAGTGATTTTAATCTGTCCAATTTCTAAACAGTTTTGGATGAGTGTGGACACTGTATACGGACGCCTCCATGCGTCTAAATGTCACATTCGGACGCGTATGGACATAGGTAAGGGCGCAATTTCTCGTTCTAATTCGCAATGCTAAACTGCAACAAGTGCAAATTCGGACGCAACGAGGACGTAAGCTCATTTCCGAAACTTCCCAGATCTGCAAATAATTAGGGCTTTAATAATTGAAATCTTGTCATTTTATCAATTAAATCTCACTCACCCGACAGGGAGAAAAGCCTCAAAACCTGGATTGTGTCGATGCCATGCTTTCCTCCAACTTGTCCCTCTCAATCCAGGTAAGGCTTCACCTTTTTAATCATTGTCTCCCTCTGCATTTAGTCTCCCCTGCGAGAGAGAAACCTTCCTGTGAGTGGAGTGGTGAGTTTGGGTGTTTCTTCAGAGTGCTAAGTTGAGTAAAGTGTGGAAGTAAAGCTCTGTAAGTTGAGGAGCTAGGATTTTGCTGTCCGTGTTCAATTTCTTCAACTAAGGTAAGGATTTGGGTATAGTCTTGGCCATTTGGAGGCCCTACCCACAAGTAGTGTGCGTGAGTGATGTTAATTCCTTGATGTCAATTTCCTGAAATCTTTTGTTGAATAATTTCTACAACATTTCCTTTACTGCTTGTTGGATTCCTTGCTGTTAATTTCCTGCAACTTCTTTACTGTAATTATTGAAATGGAATGCCTTATGTTGATAGAAAGATACTAAATGCTTATGGTTCAAATGATAGAAAAGTGATGAATGCTTATTGATCATGTTATAATGATAGGATAGGAAGATATGAAAGGAAGAGTGATCTTGTTGGTTCTATTCTGTTTGCTTTAGTGTAGTACTTATTGTCATGATAGATTTAATAGCATGTATTGTTCCTGCCATTGTTAAATATCACGCTAGAAACTATGTTTTCCTTAATTTGAGCATGTATAAACAACTAAGTTAATACTCTAAAAATATACCATGTATGCTATTTCACATATCATTTGTTAATATAACAGATTTAGTTTATAATGTTGATTAATTCTTGATTCTAGATAGGAGCTATAAGCCTTCTGGTTTTAGTTAGCACCAATTCATTTAGCACGTTTCTTGTCATATCAAATTATTGAGCATGTTTCCAATTGCCATTCTTTAAGTGGGTTTCCATAAAAGGTTTATTAAGCATGTTTCTGTTAGCTAGTTCCTGAGCGTATATCCAAGCACGTTTAGTTAAATAACTTGTTGTATATTTCACTTGTAGAAGGATGATAAATTGTCGTTTCTAGCCGTATCAAAATAGCAAGCATGTTTCCCTTCATTATTTATTAAGCATGTTTTATTTGCTAATTGCTAACGCATGTATCCATGAATTATTTGCTAAGTACATTTCCGTGAGTTGTTTATTAAGCACGTTTCAGTTATTAGCTCATTACAAGCATGTTTCTACTTCCTATTGAATGAGCATATTTCCACATAATCGTTAAGTTTACGTCTATCGTACGATTTCTAAACACGTTTATATGACTCGCTGTAAATTCTATTGATAGCATGTCCACCTTATTGTATCTTTTATTTCCAAGCATGCATGTTTAAGTGGTCATTTACCAAGCATGTTTTCAATTTCCGCTAATTGTTAATTCCCAGGTCTAGTTAATATTGAAAGCATGCCTAATGGATTTGAATAACTCGTTATCATTTAACGTTAAAACTCAGTTCTTACCATTCCTTTCATTGATGTGATTTATATAATCAAGCATGTCCTTCGTTGTTTTAATTGTTGCTATGATTGTTTTCTTCATGTGCTTTTAATTATAGTCACTTCTCTATATGTGCAGTACGTCGTTGTTAGTTGTTTTAATTACAATCATTTAATCATATGTGTTGTTCAATTATCGTTGCTTTTCTTATACTATATCAACAAGTTTAATGCATCATGTTAATAGAAATAAGTAGAGAGTGTCATCTCCGAGGTGGTACTCACATGCATTTTGTGAGGGAAAATGATGAAGAAAAGAACGAACGAAAGAATGAATGATGGAGAGTAGGGGGGCGGATGGGTAGTTCGGATCTAGTCTGGCAGCTAGGCTACACCCCTACCTTGTCGGGAACGGGACTAGCTGTAACACCCTGATAATTTTTAAGTGGTAATTATAATTATCGGGGTATTACGAATGACGTATTTGTAAGAACTCATTTTATTGAGATTAAATAGAATTTACCGTAATTAAAATAAATAGGAATTTAACGAATTTAAATTATAATGTTTGTGATTAATTTAATTGTTTTACAATTAGGAATTACTTTGGGATTATTGGGATTAATTAGACTTATTTTAAATTAGGGGAAGAATTAGTGAAAGATTAAATTAAAATGAGATTAAATTGGATTAATTTGGATTTAATTTAATTATTAAGGTTAAAACTGAACCGGTTCAATAAGAAATGGTCCAGTGTATTAGAAGAATGGCATTTGAGCCACTCTAGTGAAGAGGAGAAACGAGAATGAGAGAGAAAAAGAGATACAGAGGGGGAGCGAGATCGAAGCTCACTGGGCAACGGGCGAACGACGATCGGGACCATAACAAAGGGTGAGCGGTGACGACGATGAGGTGGGTCCGGTGTGCGCGACGTCCAGGTGTGCGAGCTGCGGCAAGCAACGATCACGGGCTATCTAGGGCTCGGAATGTTTCGGCTTTCTGCGATTCGGTAATGTTTCGGCTTTGGTACGTCAAAGATGTTAGTTTGGTTCTTCAATCCCCTCCTCCTATGTTCTGATGAATCGGTCGTCGTTTTAGTGTTTGGTGTGAGACGGTTGTGGCTCGCGGTGCGTTGGCAGGCCAGGGCAGGGCTGACTGTCAGTTCAAGGAGGAACGACCTGTCGTCTAACTCACAGTTCAATCCAAACCGGTCCATTCTTTTGATTTCGTACCTGGGGTTTGGGAAGAAAGTTGAATGGCAGTGGCTTGGATCATGATCCGAAAAATAAGGATCTGGAATCATGGGGTAGGTTAGTTTTGCATTTCAAATTGCCTTTGTGTTTAAATTCAGCAAGTAATTGAGATTTCTAGGTGGGAGAGTGAGGACAGAGAAGGTAAGGTATTCTGGAGAAGATTTTCTCTTGGGTGTGAAGCTGCCGTGGACTGCTGGAGCTGATGGAGTTGTCGTCCGTGATCGGGAGCTGCTGTCGTGTGATGGAGTGGTTGTCCCTGCATGTGTTTTCGTCAACGGTAAGGGATTTGGTTTGTTTTGGCCCTTGAGGCCCTACACCACAAGTATGGGTGCGTGAGTTTAGTGTTAACATTAGTTAAGTGTTTACTGCAATGGTTAGTATGTTCACTGCTAGTGGTTAAGTATGTTAAATGCCATAAACTGTTACTGCTAATATGTTGTTCGCCTTGAGATACAACTGTCAGTATTGATAGTGTTGTTAGTGTTGTTAATGCTCTGTGGAATACTCTGTGAATTGTGTTACTGTGGTGAACTCCCTGTTGTATGAATTGTTTGGTTGTTGTTAGCAGTTGATTAGTGTTATGAAAGGTAAAGTCAGTAAAAGAGTAAGTAGTTATGAGAAGTCTAAGAATGAGCTGAAGCCTAAGAATGTGAAGTCTAAGAATGAGTTAGAGTTTATAAATCGTGTTGCTTTATTCTTGTTGTGTAACTCTTATCAAGTTTGATATTCAATTAATTGGTAAATAACAATCCCAAGCATGTCCAATTTGACTAACTATTAGTTAACCTAATTGGGGTAGTTAGTTTAATTAGCCTGTTAATTGTTTAGCAATTGTAAGTAACTAGTGTAATGGAATTAAATTGAATACTAAGTATGTAAATCCACTAGTATATTAATTAAACTAAGAAATCAACTAGGCCAAGCATGTTTAGATGTTAGTCGATTAGAATCTTAAATTGGTTAATCATAACATGTAATCCAATTAATGTTTACTATTTGGCCCATTTACAGTTGTTAATCACTTTGTCAAGCATGCTAGTTAATTAAAATAATAATATATAAACTGGTTAAGCATGTTAATTATATTTTTAGTAAGCTTGTCGATTAGTTAAGTAGGTTTAAGTAACTAATTCTAATGTCAATGTGTTGAATAATTGAAGCATGTTAATTAATCAACTGGTTGAGCATGCAATTAACTAGGATAACAATAATTGTATGAGCATGAACATGTAATTGACTAGAAATCAACTAGTAATTAAAGTACTCCCCGAGTATGTAAATTAATTAAGATAACCAACTTGATTAGTAATTGTAACTCGAAGTAAGCATGATAACTAATTAGAATATTTATTTAGCATGATAAATATAGTTAATTGTTAAACATGATAGTTTAGATAAATTAATTGCAAGTTTACCGTACTTGTATGCATTCACTGTTTCGATTCAATGCTACATTACTTTCAATGCAAGTATTATTTACCTTTCTTCATATGCGCTTTCACTTTCATTCAATGCGTACTTCAAATACAGAATCGATGCTTTACTTTTTTGAAGAACCAAATGATAAAGAGGATGAAAAGAGCACGAAGTAAACATGAATGATTTAAGTGTTCAATGACTAAGTGAATGAATGTTTTGTAATTGTTTTGATATTTTCTTCTTGGTATTGCATACAATCTCAATTACGACTTTGTGTCTTTAGCATGTTACTTTCCGATTAACCAAAGCATGATTAGTTAAACCAAAGCATGACTAGTTAAGTAGAATAAAAGCATGAAATCAACATAGGAGCATATTAATAACTGATTAGAATAATAGCTTAGAAATATAAACGTAGAAAGCATGTAAATGGTTTAGGAGATTAATTAGGCTAAACGACTAAAGAACTAGAATAATCATATTATCGTCCTGAGTATGTTAGTTTATTGTTCATTCGTTGTCTTAACTTAATGTTATACTTGTTTTTGTTGTGCGCAGTTTCTTCATTCTATTATGTGCTTTATTTTCCCTATACGCGTTTTCAGTTACCGTTACTTTATTTATATGTGTTGAGCGTGCTATTACATTTGATTGATTACTTTCCATGTTAAATGCGCTTTCATTTCCAGTTACTTCTATTTTAATGCGCACTTCAATTATTATGAATGTTGTATTGTGAAGCGTCATGCATCATGCATCATGCTAGGTTGAGAATGTATGTTCGTGCACCATGTTAATAGAAAGAATAGGACGAATGCATGAGTGAGGAAAATGTAAGAATGAGTGGTAGGATAATATGACAATGGGTCTAGTCTGGCAGAAAGGTACCCAGAAGAGACTAGTGACCAGCCTGGCAGCCAATATGCCCAAAGGAGGTTAGTGGTAGTCTGACAGAAAGGTGCCCACAGGAGACTAGTGACTAGCCTTGCTGCAGTATGCCCAAAGGAGGTTAGTTGTAGCCTGGCAGAAAGGTGCCCACAGGAGGCTATCCTAACGAAAGAACGAACGACTAATAGGAAATAGTAATAACGTAACAAATGGCCTAACGAAAAGGACTAAAGAGAGACATTTCATAATTGCATTTCCCTTTTCCTTACTAAGCTCTTTGAGCTTACAGTTACTTGTGGTGTAGATGTAGGTACTGTAAGTAGAGGAATGCATGGACTAGGAGTAGCAAAAGATAAAGAACAAATAATAGCAAGCAGTGATGATGGGTTTGTACACGCGTAGGAGATCGTGGCTGGCCAGGCATATGAACATGGGTAAAAGAGAAACTGTTTTAATTAAGTTAAGTTTTAAATGTCGTGATTAAGTCAAGTAGTAAATTGTATAAAAGTGGTATTTCATTTGCTTAGTATTTCTTTCTTAAATGATTTTAATTACACTTCCGCTATGTTTTCAAATGATTTTATTTTAACGCTTCCGTAAAGTTCTATTACATGGGATTTTTATAACATGAACGGTTGGTAGCGATCAGGTTTAGACGCGCTCTGATTTACTTTCAAAAAGAAAATTTGAAATTTTAACGCATTTTAAAGGATTTACGAAAATCCGATTCGTTACACTAGCAATACACAGGAGGCTAGAAGCTGATCAAACTATACTATCACACATGGGTTCCTCCAATCTCCCGCTCGATGTACGAGTAATGAACGAACGAATGAAATGAAAATATTGGTTTGGGCCGGCACCCATTCCAAAAGAACTAAAGAGAGACATAGCATATTGCATAACCTCATTTCCTTACTAGGCCTTTAGGCTCACGTATTACTTGTGGTATAGGTAATGAGATGATAATGCCTAGAGCAGAGGAGGACGCATTTCCCGTTGAGACTACGGTGTATCCAGACGAATCGCGACCCGAGTAGATGAATGACTCAGGAATGAATTCACTATTTTGAAAAGGGTTTGTTAACGGGCATGTTTTGTAAAACATTAACTCTCACCCTAACTTTAAAACCATGTTTTGCATATTTATTATGTTTCTACTTTGAACCCTGAACTTTATTGATGCATTTAAAAATGTTTTCACTTTACTCTGATATATTTATACTCTTTAGCTTTCATGTTAAACTTGAGATTTTTAGTTAACTAGTTTTAAGTAGATAAAAAGAAAAAGAAAAATTTTTACTAGAAAATTTAAAGAGAAAAAAATTAAGAAAGTACGGTTTTTGATGCGGGACGTCACAGTTTTCCCAGTGATGTAGGTAATGATGCTTGTGATATACCAGTTGTGGAAGAGATATTCCAGGATGATCTTTTGGGTTATCAACCGAATTGACTTGATAGTTGTGGCACACAAAATGTTGGGTATTTTGAATAATTACAATCTTATTTTGAAGTCAGTAAACGATCTGTAATTGTGGTCTTTTGTTGGAAAACCTAAGCTACGTTTTGAAATCTCCTTATTTATTCCGGTCACATAACTCTGATGTGTTTTCAATTAAAATCATACTTTGACTCATGCGTTTTGAATAAATTAAGCAAAAAATTTTGTATCACGAATTTTAAATAGAAAAAAATAGTTTTAAATAAAAAAAAGTGGGGCGTTACACAAACTCTCTCGGATTCTCACCAAGAGAATAAGGCCTGTTGGTGGAGGGAACTCCAATCCTTTCAAAGGGTTTTCAACTAATTCAAAAATTACCTTCAGACAAGCTCTAAAGAGGGGTATATATACCCCCTCAAATTAGGGTTGCCCTCAAATTAGGGTTGCCCTAATAACAAAATTACAAAAATATTTTTCAAGCTATTTTAAGCTAAGCCGAGAGCATTCCAAAATAAGCATTACCAATTACATCCAATAATTCCAAAATATTTTATAAATTGATTCCATGCTACCTTCTTGGAATTCTAGAGCATCTTGAAGCATCTTCCTCTTGTTTTTACCTCAAGCATTCCCAAAAGTGGCAATGGAAGTATTGGTTGAATGGGAGGCCTCGGGTGGAAGGTTAGCCATGGGTACCTTGTTGCATTCCCATATGAACACATGTTTGGGTTACTCCTTATCATTAAGAGATGGTACTCTATCCCTGTAATACCCCGATTTCCCGTGACAGAATTAAGTAAGGATAATTGAAAAATTAATTGAGTGTAATAAGATTATTTGGAGAATTTTTATTATGGAATGTGTTACCCCGAAAATAAGTTTAAGAAAAACAATAAGTTGAAGTATAATTGTATCGATTATTTGGATAATTATTGAGGATTTAATGGAAGGAAATTATTAGAAGTGGTGAAGTGGGATATTTGTTTAAGATTTATTAGAGGTAAATTAAATAGGGAGTAATTAAATAAAAGTGATAATTGAAATAAAATAAAAATAATAAAATGAATATTAAATTTTAATGGAACGACGACATTTGGAGAAGAAGAAATAGGTGTTGTGGCATTTTGGTTGGATAGCGATCGATACCGTGGTCGAGGAACTCGATCAAAATGTATCACAAATTCAAATTGGGATTTTCGGTCAAGGCACAAAAGAAGGCAAGGTCAAGAAACTCAACCGAAATGTTTTACAGATTACAATTTTGGATTTCGGTCGAGTGACCGGTCAAGGTTGCGGTTAGTGAAAATCAACCAAAAAATGGAGATTAAATGAAAAGGGAGAAATAAAAAGGTTGTTTTAAATAATGGTTTTATTTTAGTAATGTTTTGTAATATAATGGACTGTGAACTTTCTACACATTTTTATAAAATAAATGGACTTTTATTAAATAATGTTTTGAAACTATTCCGCTGATTTATTGTGATATGTTTTTTATTGAACACGTTTTAAGAATAAAGAACACGAAAAAATTTATGACTGAAAATACAAAGAAATAAAATGTTAAGCGTTACAATCTCACCCTTCAAAGAAAGCTTCTCATGCAAAATAAAAAGAAATAAAGAGATTAGTAAGCCCCTTGGCTTTGAACATTATGTGTGGTCCTTGTGGTGCATGAGTGAGGGAGTTCATTCAATTTTGAGTGAGGGAGAACATTATGTGTAATCTATCATATTAATTAAACCCATTCATAAATTTCACTTAAGGAGATAAGAAGTAGAAAATAAAATGTAGTATCAATTAGGGGTGGAATCGGTTTGGTTTGAAAAAGAAAAACTGAATCGAATCCACCTAAAAACCAATCAATAATCGAACCTCAGTTTTCAGTTTTTCTCTAATCGATTTTGGTTTTTCTTTGCTAATCACAAATAGAAAAAAAGCCTTTGATTTTCTAGGAAAACCAATAAGAAGACAAAAGTCTGTGTGAAACAGAAATAAAGAGAGAAATGGAAATCAATTCTCATAAAAATAACAAAACCAAACCACAACAGATTTTACAACAAAATTTCATTGCAAGATTTTCCAAATTTCACAGCAAGTTTGGTCTGTTCGAACATAACCAATATCCTATCGCATTTGTTCAAAAAAAAAATCAAATTCACAACAAGAAACAAGTTTCACAGCAAGATTTCACATATTTCACACCAAAAAACAGATTTCATAGCAAAATTTCAAAAATTTCACACCAAAAAAAAGATTTCATCTGTAACGAATATTTGCGAACTGCAAAATGTGACGGATCTATGTGAACTACAAATCGTGAAATGAGAATGAAAATCGAAACAACAAAACATTGAATATATATTCGACGAACCCATGTGAAGTTCGCATTGCGAACTACAACTCTCTAAAGTGACAATGCTGACTGTGAATTAGGGCTTGCTAGAAATGCGATAATGACGATGACGATGCTCAGTAGTTGACACTCGACGAAGAAAAAGAACAATGGTCGAGGGTTGAAATAACTCTTCGTCTCTTCAAATGCCGCAGACATGAGGCAGCGGAGGTAGGAGGAGAGAGGAGCTCTTGGTTTACTCTCACAGGAATTAGGTTTACCGAGGAAAAATTAGAATTAGTAAAATAGGTTTTTAGGTTTATGTTTATTTTCGGTTCGGTTCAATTTTGTCGATTTTTCTCACTTACAACTGAGAACCAAACCGAAATGATCTCGGTTTGGTATTTTATTTTTTTTCCTAATCAAAATCGTTTGGTTACTCAGTTCAAACCAAACCGAACTGATTTCCATCCCTAGTATCAGTTTAATTCTTTGTAGTATGAAGAAAGCTAAGAGACAAATAAATTTATGAATTTTGGGTGTAGGAAAGTTTGGTTGGATGCTTATGATGCTTCTCTTCATTAGGCAAACCAATTAATAGGGTAGTTTGAAATTCAGGAAATTAACAAAACAACTACTGAAGTATGAGATCAATGATAAGCCAATCCCTAAATAATTTTTCCTAAGTAATAAAACACTCCACTATGCGACGCAAACATTACCGTTAACATGTTGAAAGAAACATTGCTGCAAATACGGCGCTGAAACATTACTCTATGCAATCCTAATTCAACTTTAGTTTCATGCTAAAACAAAATAATTGAAGCAGTCTTATCGCATAGACGATGCCGGGAAGCTCCAACATCTTCTCGTCATCGTTGTTATGCTCTAATTGCGATGTTTGCTCCATTTATTTTTTATAGTTGAGTGTTTTATTTGTTACGAAAATTGTTTAGTGGTTGACTTATTATTGACCTTATAGTTCATTAGTTATTTTGTTAATTTCTCTTGAAATTCTTTCAGAAAAATATGAAATTCTTTTAGAAAAATTTGAAATCTCTCCCAATTTTAGGCTTGGTTTATATTTATATGAGCGCTGTTAGATTTAATTTATAATTCTATAGTTTAATATTACCTCCTACACGTCAATAATTAATTTGTGAAATTAATATTTTATTTTAGGGTTATTTTTATTTGACACCTTCAACTATGGCACTTTTTTATCTATCACCTTATGGTTTTAAAATTTTCAATGAACACCTTGTGCTATACAGGGTTATCATCTGGCACCTTCTGCTAGTGACTTCTGTTCTAATCTCCTTGAACCTCCAGCAGCTATTCTTTCCTCTCCTCTCCAACGCTCGGTCCTAGACCATCCTTGCGCTGATCAATATCGACCGTCGACGCCATGGAACTTTTCTGATGTAAGTTTCACTACTACCCATTTTCTCTGGAGGGATTCTCCGCTTTCTACCTCCTCAAAGTCTCGAACTTTAAGAGCTATTAC
This sequence comes from Begonia loranthoides, assembly GCA_022433065.1. Classification (NCBI taxonomy): domain Eukaryota; kingdom Viridiplantae; phylum Streptophyta; class Magnoliopsida; order Cucurbitales; family Begoniaceae; genus Begonia; species Begonia loranthoides. The sequence goes on from JAJTVF010004539.1 coordinate 458,465, forward strand.
AGAATCCCAAAGAAATTTATCTCAAAAGTCACTCTCAAGACCTTCGATTTCGAGGAATTTAAATTTTAAGGATGTTTCCCAGCAAAGCCAATTGATTAGAAAGTATGTAGAGGATGAATTTTTTGAAGATGCAATAATAGTTTATCTAAAAATGTTTGAACATGGTTTACGACTTGAGGAGTTCCGTTTCTTTCCGTGTTTGATCAAGGCTTTTGGAGGACTTCATGATGTAGGAATGATTACACAAATTCATGGAAATGTTTTGAAACTGTGTTTCCTAGATGACATATACGTTGCTAATGCTCTTTCTGGTGTGTACACGTAATGTGGAGCCTTAGAGGAAGCACTCTAAATGTTTGATGAAATGCCTGATAAGATTTAGTTTCGTGGAACACATTGTTGTCTGGACTTCTTCAATCAGGGGATTACATTGGTTCTTTAGTCAAATTTCGCCACATGATTTGGGAATGTGGGGTATATCCAAATCGAGTAGGTTGCCTAATGGCTCTCTCAGCCTGTTCTTCACTTGATTCTTTGATTCATGGGCAGGAAATTCATGGGTTCCTGTTGAAAAATGGGTTGGATGTACCCCACATTCCCAAATTCAAATCATTTTTGGATTGTTGCCCTCCATTAGTCTCTACTGTTGAAATTTTGCATGCAAGAAGTTTAAAGTAAAAGATGAAAAGTTTAGAGTATCTGAAAACGCATCCTTTCGTAGTAGTCTTACTATATTCTGTAGTGTCGGCAATGTTGCAAATTCTAGTTTCTTCTTTTATTCTCTTGCATTGTTCCTAGGAACCATCTTTCTTGCAATTTATTATTCTTGTATATTTTTGGTGAGGACCCAATGGTTGTTCTTGTTTTGCTTAATAGCTACTCTGTTCTTATATTCGTTTAGCGTCTCAACTATGAATAAAAGATTTGCAATTTTCAAATCATAATAAGAAACTAAAAAACTATAAATCAAAGCATTTTCTACATTTATTGCCAAAGGCACCACCAAAAAATGCAAAATCCAGTAGAAAGTTAATACAACGTTCATTTTCTCTAAGATCATGCAAAATTTTCTCTAAGGACAGCCACAACAGTTGTGGTTTGGCGAGTGTGTTCTAGCTGATAATGGACTTCATGTTTTATATCGCTCACTGTTTGCTTCAATTCTCTGGCTGGATTTGTTGCTAGTGGAGCAATGGTTTTACCGCTGGGGACATCGAACTCTTTGAGAATGGCTGCAATATTTGGATGCCCCGATTTCTCTGCTGTGTCAAGGGCTGTTTCCCTCGACCTATTAACAATTTTTGGGTCGGCTTCTTTTTGCTCAAGAAGCAATCTTACCATCTGAGTAAACACAAAACAAGTTCAATTAGCTTCTAACTCAAGCAATCCCATTTCATGAGGCTAAAATTGAAGCTTAAACAAAAATGAGGCTAAGTTTTCAACCATAGATTGAATAAATTAATAACTTCTTAGTGTTAGTTCAGATGCAAGAAATTTGGAGTATTCTCAGGCTCAGCTAATATATACAATGAAATTTGGAGGAGTATTCTCAGGCTTAGCTAATATATACAATGAGCAGTCATTTTTATACTCAACCTGTTCACATTGTTATGCCCTTTTTACCTTTATGTCAAAACACAGTTAATTTAGACATTCAAAGAGAATGAGATCAAGTTCGTAGCTAGAAAAAACCAGCAGGCAACCATTTTTAACAGCTGAAGCTCCTTTCATATATGCACACTAATCCAGTTCATTGAGCTTGTAGTTCAATCCAAGGTCATGGTAAAAAGGTTGGAATGATTCAGCTCTATTTTTTCAAGTAGCTATATGCAGAGCTGTGTTTCCCTTACTATCAACCATGTTTATAGATGATGGATCTGCCTTTATCAACTCCTCCACAACCTCTATGGATTGGCCCTTCACCGCCATGTGAAGAGCTGCTTGGCCCTTCTTGTCCACTCTTACAGCAATACCTGGCTCTGTTTCTAAAATCGCTTTAACAACTCTTAAATGCCCATTTATCGCTTTAACAACTCTTAAATGCCCATTTCTCGCTGCAGAGTGCAAGGCAGTCTTTCCATTGCTTCTAGCTATGGTTACTAAGCTGCTTCCTACTTCTAATAGAAAGTTTACAGTCTCAATATGGCCTAGCGTTGCTGCTGTGTGTAAAGCAGTCGTGTTCAATATATCAATTGTCATTGAGAGCTTTGGATGAGCTTCCATCAAGACTTTTAGTATTTCTGCAAAATGTAGAAGTATAACTCAAATTCATCTCATTTAAAAGAAAAAGTAAGAGATCAGATCAAAAGGGTCTTTAATGGAGATTTACCCAAATCCCCTTGTTTCGCTGCAATGTGAAATGCGTCAAACCCATTTCTTGCTTTGATTCCAGCATCGGCAAGATCGTAATGCTTCATCATCTCTCACTAAATCATCGCAGCCATTTTTCGCTGCCACATATAGAGCTGTTTCGACGGATTGATTCTGCTTCGACAGTATTTCCTTTAGTTCCACCTCATCGGCTTCGGTAAGGATTTCCATCGCAAGTGAAAGATTTCCAGCTCTCATGGAAGAATGCAACGGAGTATCATCATGTTTTTCGGTGAATTGCTTTGTCATCTTCTTCTGAGGCATGCTCGACCCACCAATTAAAGGCATTTCTGCTAGTTCGTCCATGAGATGCACGATCTAAAGAGCTGCTGGAGGAGAGAAGAGAAAAGCTGTTGGAGGTTCCTAGAGAATAGAACAGACGGAGCTAACAGAAGGTGCACAGTACAAGATGTTAATTGAAAATTTTAAAACCATTAAGTGATAGATAAAAAGATGCCATAGTTGAAGATGTGAGATAAAAATAACTCTTTATTTTAATTATTTAAAATTATCTTAATTATTACAAATACGTGACGTCAAGAAGTAATATTAGATTATAGAATTTGAGAATAAACCTAAGATTATCTAATTTATTTTAAGATTGAACAGATGTAATGAATTCAATTTATTTAGTAATTTATAAATAGACATAAATTCCCAATTAGAGCTTGATTATTGTCAATTTTAGAGATTTCAAGATTTGGTTTCTCCGTTAGAATTAAATAGTATAATTTTTGAGAATTTTCTATTATTATCATTACATTTTTAATAAGTTACTATGAGTATTTGGTGATTAAGTAAAAACAGTGAAAATAAGTAATGAAGTAACAATTGTCGTAATTAGTCCAAATATTTGTTCATTACATAAATTAAATTAAGGGAAAATGACAAATCAACCATCGTGGTTTGCGATCAATGACAAGTCAACCATTGTGGTATGTTTTCTAACAAGTTAACCACCAACGTATGTGAAAATGACAAATGCACCATCGCTGTCCGTTAAAAAAAGCTGATGGCCTCACAATGCAGCGTCCAGGCACTTGCGTCCAGGCAATTTGCGTCCAGGCCATTTACGTCCCTCTGTTAATTCAGCAGAATACATAATCCCAGTGGTCTGTGATATTCGCATGTATTCTATCGTTTTCCCTTTATTAGCTAACCCTAGAGAAGTCTGAGCGGCGCTGAAGCGAGTAGAGAAAGAGATTTTGGAAAAGTTGAAGAATTTGTTGAAAAAAATGGCATCTTGGAGTGTTGCAGAAGCTGGTATTAACCGTGAAGCTCAAGTGGGCCCTTCAGAGACATTATTGTCCAATGAGGAGGTACGTGGCCTTGGAAACGAAATTGCTATTATTTTGCATTCTGTCTCAGCAAATTTAAACGAAGAGGATGATGAGGAACTCCGATCAGCATGCCAATCCACTAGTGATGAAGAGATGGACATGGCAGAGAGTAAACTGAGACGCCAACCAAAAGCAGAGTGCACATTTTTTGGTATGGGGCTTGGCAAAAAATATAGTTCCTTGAATAAAATTAGAGAAGAAATTGTTCATTATGCAATGAATAATGGGTACGGGATAAAATTCACCCACAGTGATGCGCATCGATTGAGAGCTGCTTGTCAAGAACGGTGCATGTGGCGGTTGCACGCCTCACAAATAAAAAATGAAATGACGTTTCAAATAAAAATGTACAACGACGTTCACACATGCTCCAGACAGATGGAAAGCCGCCATGCCACAGCCAAATGGGTGGCAACGCATTACTTGGACAGATTTAAAAGTCAGGCCGACTGGGACATATCTTCCATAATTGAGACTGTCATGAAGGACTTCAACGTCAACATCACATCCAGCCTTGCTAGAAGGGCAAGAAATACGGCTAAGAAAATTAACGAAGGGGATGCCAACGAGCAATACAAGCTTATATGGTCCTATGCTGAGGAGATTCGGAGGTCAAATCCCAGAAGTTCACTGCGTGTTGACCTCTATATGAGTGTATTTAAAAGGATGTACATGTGCTTGGATGCATGCAAAAGGGCAGTGCTGAATGGTGGTAGACCTGTTATTTGTTTAGATGGCTGCCACTTGAAGGGAGCAACTCCGGGGCAACTGCTTACTGCTGTCACCATCGACGGGAACGATGGTATGTACCCGATTGCTGTAGTAGTCGTTGAAGCAGAAAATAGGGCTTCATGGAGGTGGTTTCTAGAATTGTTGCTGGACGATCTAAACACCCCATCTGGCAATGGGTGGACGATTATTTCTGATCGACAAAAGGTAAGGTGTTATTCACTGCTTTTGCATTATGTGTTTATGTTTGTCATATATTACCAATGTCTGTCTCATATTATGAATCTTTGCAGGGACTAGTGCCAGCTGTGAGAGAGGTGGCATGGCAAGCAGACCAGCGGTTTTGCATCCGACACCTGTATGCCAATTTTCAAAAACAATTTAAAGGCAGGTTGTTGAAAGATGCAATGTGGGCTGCATCAAGAGCCACAACAGTGAGGCAATTTGAGAAAGAGATGGCCAATTTATGTGTCCTTGACCCGGCGGCCCATGACTATTTACGTGGAATAGAGGCGACATGCTGGGCCAAACATGCCTTCTCTTCGATCCCAAAGTGCGACATAAGCCTCAACAACCTTAGCGAGTCCTTCAATGCCTGCATCCTACCCGCCCGGGACAAACCAATTCTAAGTATGTTCGAGATCATTTGAAAGGGCATCATGGGTAGGATCATAAAAAAAATGAAAAGATGGCTCAGTCGATCGAACGGTTGTGTCCAATGATCAGCAACCGCCTCGCCAAAGTACAACATGCCAGTAGAAATTGGAGCCCCCAGTTTGCAGGAGCTGCCCAATTTGAGGTCACCAACGGTACCGACATGTACTCTGCTGATTTGGAAAGGTGTACTTGTACATGTTACAGGTGGGAGTTGACCGGCATCCCGTGTGTGCATGCAATCCCGTGCATTCACTTCATGAGGAGATCTCCTGAGGATTTTGTGCATTGGTGCTATCACCGGGAAACATACATGGTGATGTACTCCCACTTTCTCCGCCCCCTTAATGGACCAATCGAGTGGCCTCCTATGACGAATCTTGATCCAATTACCCCACCACCTTTTAAAAGGCTTCCAGGAAGGCAGTGCGTCCGTAGAATACGGGATGTGGACGAGGCCCCCAGCCGAACAGTGCTAAGCAGAAGACATTTGAACGTCACTTGTGGGCGGTGTGGGAGTGTGGGGCACAATGCCCGCACGTGCGAAGGGGGAGGCCAGTCCAGTGCAGGGGCTGACAGAGACAACAAAGGGAGAGGCAGAGGCGACAAAGGAAGGTGGGAGGACACCTTTATGGGGTTCAGAGTCCCCGAGACAGCTCCCGAGACAATTCCTTCCCTAGTCCCTGAGACAATTCCTTCTCGACTGTCTGAGACAGTTCCTGATAGAGTTCATGAGACGCAGGTCCGTGCATTATCACGTTATGCTTTCAATTGTTATTTGAAATATGCTCATTTCCTTTTCAATGTGATCTGCAGGAGTCTGATGCGGAAGGTCCTCCCACACAAACATACACAAATGTGGACCTTAACCTGCCGTGATACAATTGTTTTTTCTTTCGACAAATGTAGATGACAGTGAAATGCCACTGATGTAAAGTTGTGTTTTTCTGATATAAAAAGAAGTTTTGCAAATTAAAAGCTTTGTGTTAGTAAGTTAATGTATTTTTTTCAATTCCAGAGGCGTTACAACTAATCAATTGACCTGACTTGATAATTTTTTAAAAATTTTGACATAATGTGCCTTGTTTCTTTACTCCCCCAAAGCTACTCTCGTACATCCTACACAAAAAAGAATCCCAAATAGTTCCAGTATCATCCAAATCATCCGCTAAATGTAAACTATACATAACTTCCAAACAACATATCATTGAACTAAACTACGCCTTCTTCTTCCTGGTCGGTTTCGGGAGCAAATCCGTGATCAGAAACGATAAGTGCGGGTCAAGAAATACTTTATCTGCTCGGGTGAACAACAGACCCTCATACTGAAAGGTTGGAGGTTCATGCAGGTGGAATTGTTCCTTAATATTGCACTGTCCTATCACCTCCATCCCCGCAGGGGTACACCGGAAGACGCCGAACGGCCTGTAATGCAAAGGGAACAATTGGCGGTCAATTACGTGGAAAGCAATATTAAGAATGTACACAAGGGAAACTTCTTACCGCTGTTTGTCGGTGGGAGCTACGATAATGGAGATTGATTCCGGCAGTAATTTCTGGTAAGCGAATTGCTGGTGCAGGTCAACGGACGACATAAAACATTCATGTCTCGGGTGTGTCTGCAATGTAAACAACACATTATACGATCTCAATAAACATTAACAACAAACTGGAGACGCGAGATGAATACTTACGTGAATCCATCCTACGGTGAGTAGATCGTGTTCATGTTGATATCTGAAAACATGTTCGTCTGCGCCGTCCGCCGCATAGCACTGCATATAAGTTTGGATGAGTACTCAGATAAAAGCTTATAAACTAGCACACAATGAAGGCCTCTCACAGTATCTGCCGTGCCGTTCTGATCCGGGAAGATGATATCGCTGACGACGTACTCATTGTTGGTCAGCTTTCCCCCAAGAACTGTGCATGTCTCTATGTTCCTTCGAAGATTCCCGAGGCAATAATCCTTGAACTTACTCATCAAATCATGCGCCTGCAACCAAAATGTCAAAAAAGGGTGAGCGTAAACATTAATGAACACACATATATACCGAAATGAAAGACATACCACGCGCACAGTTTTAAGGGGCGGCGGCCCGAGAGGCACGGCTGGAGGAATACGTTGGCTGCTTCCAACAGGGTTTCTGCCAATTAAAAACATGTAATTACATGAAACAAAATAAAGTAAAAAAGTGGAATTCGCGTTCAACGGAATGAACTTACAATCGGAATGTCGTATCTGGTGCGTCAGAGGAGGATGACGCGGATGCTAAATGGGTTGATCGCCTCTCACCTGGGTTAAGGGCTGCCACCATCTCACGATGCCACTCGGCAGATTGCATATGCCATTGTTGTGCTATGGCCCACCTATCTTCTGCGAGCTTGGCCGCTTCTTGTATTTGGACTTGTTGCATTTGCAGCTGCTCCTGCATTTTGTGCATTTGGGTCATGGACATATGATGGAGCTCCTCCATCCTGCTCATCCAAGCGAACGTCTCATCAGGCATCGAACTAAAGTGAGATGCTGAGGAGGAGGAGGTTGTTCATGCAACGGGACTGAATGCCTAGGCTCTGACAGGGGTGGATGTGTTGCTTCCTTCTTGGACTTGCGCATCCATTCCCCTCCAGTTTGGGTGATACCCATTCGGTCCAATAATGAATTGTTGTAAATGTCATTGACCGACTCTTCAATTCTAGATTCCGTCTGTTGGATGGGGACCCCAAACTGCTCAACGATACTCTGGATGAGCCAGTTGTACGGCAGTGACTTCGCCGAGTTGTTGAGCACCTCTTGCATGTGGCACACGATTATATATCTATGTCCACCTTTTGTACCATGAACACCTTCTCTAGCATATAGAAATCCATGCTGGTAACAAGGTCTCGATGCCCATTCCGAGGCAAAATTGTGTACGTCATTATCAGGTGGATCAATCGGGCTAAGGCATTCAACTCCTTGCCCTTTGGCTTGCTGTACTCGGCAACCTCGAGATCCTTATGCAACAATCTAATCACCGCTAACCCACGTCCTTGTTTGACGAATGGTGGCTCCCGAGCCATATGATAATATTCATCGCTTGGCTCCTCCAGTACACATCCAAGCATAATGTTGACATCATTGGAAGTGAACCTAACCTCCTTTCCAAAAATATATGTATGTACCTCTAATGGTTGGGTGGAAATTCTCAAATTTGCATAAAACAATCGTATAACTCTCTCGCAATAACTGCCCCTCATCTGGCACAACCTGGCTAACCCAGCAGCCTCAAGCATACGATCAATTCCCATCCCTGCGAATGAGTCCAAATCTACTATCTTTGACACAATAATTCTACGGTGTTGTATATCTTCTACGTACCGTGCTTTGCAATTCGGGTTCCAATATAGTTTGGACCTTGAACCCACTTGAACGGGTTGGAACGGGACCAAGGAGCATCCGGCTTCTCTTTCTTCAGGCTCAGCGGTTTCTTCCACCGCCGCCACTACATCGGCTTCGAACGACGCAGTTTGAACGAGTTCAACTGCCTCCATCGTTGCCTTCCCACGCTTCGAGGTCAATTTCTTAGTCCGGGATTGCATTCTGATAGTTGAGAGTAATTCACCAACCTGCAATATAATAACCCACACAACATGTTTAAGTTAGCATAACAGTATTTCCTCATAGCGTCGCTTGGATAATAAAAAATGTAATGAAACAAAAACAAAATTCCAAATTCATTTCCGATAACAGATTATTACCCCAATACTTATCTCCAAAATAATTTCAAGCTATAACTATCGATTTACAAATTTAAACAAAAGTTTAACTTGAATATTTCTTGCATGGTATAAGTCCTTAAAACCTTCACCAATACAACAATCTCAATGTACACTATGGTTTCACCTTTAAACAAGACCAACATCTAAATTCCTAGTTTTCACCTATAGTCTGAGAGCAAAATGATAACAGCTAGGTGTGAACCAAACTCAACAATAGTTCAGGAGCATTAACCAACACATTCAATAAATCCATAATTTTCTTTCTCCCCTACTGTTCAATAAACGAAAAGCAAGACAATAACATCTAAAAGTTTATCGCGCAATCAAAACCAATTTTTCCAACCAAAACAATTGAACCAAATCGCAACATTATCAATGCCAGCGCAAAATGACAGAACACAACAACGTAAATGCTGTAGATCAGAACCCAAAAATCAAAACACGATCGGCTATTTTCTCTTCAACCAAAAACTAAGAATCAACATTTATATCTCAATCCAAAAAATGGAGAGCGGCAAATCGTCGGCACTGTCCTAATCACTAGGGGGTTCGACACTCGTTCGTCGTTCGGGCGCTGCTCGCCTTTCGGCCGGACGAAAGTCGGTCGTCGTCGGCTGGTTCGCTCGTTGCGGTTCCGTCGGCTGGTTCCGTCGACTGACTCGTTGGGTCGCTGCTAGTAGCTCGTCGGGTCGCTGCTCGTAGCTCGCCGCTCGTCGGGTCGCTGCTCGTAGCTCGTAGCTCGTCGCGCTCGCCGCTCGTCGGGTCGCTGCTCGTAGCTCTCTGCCGATAGGGTGAAGGCGAAAGCAAATCGGGTGAAATTGAAATTGGGCGAAATTTAGGTATATATTTTCTTTTTTTTTTTAATTCAAAATCATTTTGGCCTAGACGTCGCGGTGTCCAGGCATACATTGTGGAGCCATTAACTTTTTTTAACGGACAGCGATGGTGCATTTGTCATTTTCACATACGTTAGTGGTTAACTTGTTAGAAAACATACCACAGTGGTTGACTTGTCATTGATCGTAAACCACGATGGTTGATTTGTCATTTTCCCTTAAATTAATGATAGATAAGTGCCGTATTAAATGGTAAGATTAACATACAAAATTATTGATTAAAAGTATCAATAATATAAAATTTCGTATTTGCTGATAAAGCAAAGAGAAATGGCGCAGTCCTAGAAATGGTGTCACCGACAGCAGTCCAAGAAGATGCCAATTTTTCTTCCTCCGACTCCATTTTCAAATAAAAAACTCCATTAAAGTCGAAACTTCATCAGATTGAAAATGGTGGGAGGCTGGAAGCCGCTGCCAAAACTGCTTAGTAATAATACCAAACCTGTAAACCCGTCCATGCTTTCCACGTACTTTTCTACGATCCACCACCTATTAAATATAATATTTTTTGGGTTCTTCTCACTGCCCATAGTTTTCGAAACCCTATTTGATCCCCATCAAAACCATGAATTAATCCATTTCCATCCGACCCTCGGAGTTTTCTGTGAAATTCGACATGGAAGCTGCTAATCACATATGCTCTCTGTCTCCTCCCGGTTCCGCTCCAGCTCCAGTTTCTCCAACCGCCTGTGTTCCCACACTGGGCGGCCACCTTGCCAGACGGCTCATTGAAATCGGAGCTAGGGATGTGTTCTCTGTTCCGGGTGATTTCAATTTAACCCTCTTGGACCACTTGATTGCGGAGCCGGGACTGAACTTAGTTGGGTGCTGCAACGAGCTCAACGCTGGCTACGCCGCCGACGGGTACGCTCGTGCAAAGGGAGTGGGAGCTTGCGTCGTCACTTTCACTGTTGGTGGGCTTAGTGTTCTCAACGCTATCGCCGGAGCTTACAGTGAGAATTTGCCAGTGATTTGCATAGTTGGTGGGCCAAATTCCAACGATTATGGAACTAATAGGATCCTCCACCACACCATTGGCATTCCTGATTTCAGTCAGGAGATTATGTGCTTCGAGACTGTCACCTGCGCTCAGGTGATTTTTGTATTTTCATAAAAATATCCATAGTCAATCTGTGTAAAATCTTAGTATCTAGTTTCTCTTTTGAATTTCTCCGTAATTCTTGGAATTCAACTAGACTTTGAAGAAAATGGAAAAGACCCTTTCTTACAAAGCTACTTCCTTTATAAATCTGCAATTTTAATGGAGGAAGTGTGTAAATCTAAGGTGATTACCATTGTGATGATGAACAGGCAGTGGTTAACAACTTGGACGATGCACATGAATTGATTGACACTGCTATTTCTACTGCCTTGAAGGAGAGCAAGCCTGTTTATATTAGTATAAGCTGTAATTTGCCTGGAATCAGCCATCCTACCTTTGCTAGAGATCCTGTCCCATTCTTTCTTGCTCCGAAGTATGACCGTTTCTCTGATATAATTCAATTGTTGATCCAAATTAGCCGAGTGATTGGCTTGTACCTCTTTAACTGAGTGATTGTATCTGTTTTTAACAATCAGAGTTTGTTGGGTGTGTTGATTTTAGGATAAGCAACCAGTTGGGATTAGAAGCTGCTGTGGAGGCAACAGCCAATTTTCTAAACAATGCTGTGAAGCCTGTCCTTGTGGGTGGACCAAATTTAAGGGTTGCCAAGGCTCAGAAAGCCTTCATGGAACTTGCAGATGCCAGTGGTTACCCCTTCGCGGTTATGCCATCGGCCAAAGGACTTGTGTCTGAAACTCATCCACAATTTATCGGCACATACTGGGGAGCCGTTAGTACGAGCTTCTGTGGAGAGATTATCGAGTCAGCTGATGCCTACGTTTTTGTGGGGCCGATCTTCAACGACTATAGCTCTGTTGGGTACTCCTTGCTTATCAAGAAGGAGAAAGCCGTTGTTGTGCAGCCGAATCGGGTGACTGTGACCAATGGTCCGACTTTTGGGTGGGTTTTCATGGCTGAATTTTTAAGTTCATTGGCTAAAAAATTGAAGAAAAACAGCACTGCCATGGAGAATTATCGTCGGATATTTGTTCCCCCGGGTGTTCCTCTCAAGTGTGAGAATGATGAGCCTCTCAGAGTCAATGTTCTCTTTAAGCATATTCAGGTAAGGAATAGAGTGAACTCAAGACAACCTTTTTACTGTCTTAAAATTCACATCTTTTGTGTTGTGGATTCAATCATTGGATATTTGTTTATAGGACATGTTGACTCCCAACAGTGCCATAATAGCCGAAACTGGTGATTCATGGTTCAATTGCCTGAAGCTCCATCTTCCAGAAAACTGCAGGTGGCTCGAGATCTTCTCTAGATGTTTAAGTTGTTTTCTTCTTTGCCTTCCAACCTTCTCGGAAATCTTCTATTTTACAGGTATGAGTTCCAGATGCAGTACGGATCGATTGGGTGGTCAGTAGGTGCAACTCTCGGCTATGCACAGGCCGCCAAAGATAAGCGTGTAATTGGTTGCATTGGCGACGGAAGTTTTCAGGTGAGCAGAGAATTTTGATTGAACGTAGGAAGAACATATTAGAAGAATGATAGATTCATCATTTTCGAAGGACAACCAAATTATCGAAACTTTTAAAGTAATTCTTTGAGAGAGCTGATGATTTTTTTTTTATTTTAGGTGACAGCTCAAGATGTTTCGACAATGATTCGGTGCGGGCAAAGGAACATTATATTTCTCATCAACAATGCAGGCTACACAATTGAAGTAGAGATTCATGATGGTCCATACAATGTCATCAAAAACTGGGACTACACTGCCCTTGTTGAAGCCTTTCATAATGGTGAAGGCAAATGCTGGACTGCGAAGGTTAGCTCACACGACACTTGGCTCGTTCCCATTCGCCAATAACTCACTTCTCAATTTGTTCCTTTCTCAAACATTATAATATATCGCGTTTTCGATGAAATACAGGTACGAACAGAGCAAGAACTCGAAGCTGCCATTGCAGGAGCGACAAACGTTCACAAGGATTGCTTATGCTTCATCGAAGTCATAGTTCACAAGGACGACACGAGCAAAGAGCTTCTCGAGTGGGGATCTCGAGTCTCGGCTGCCAACAGCCGGCCTCCGAACCCTCAATAGTTACTCCACAGTAAATATTTTTAACGGGCAATGTAAATATATATTAAAAAATAAATAAAAGGGTCTTCTTCGATAGCTTTGATCCGTGCCCCCTACTTCTGCGATAGCTTTGATCTGTGCCCCCTACTTAAATGAGCATGTATTCTCACTTCAATCCAATGGTTAATCATCGCTCTTGAGCCTCGGACCGTCACACTTTGGTTATGAAACTTATTCGAAACTTTTATAATTTTTAAGGTAATCTCCATCTGCATGAACAGTTCGAAATTTTTCTAAGCAATGCAGGTGAAATGCGGATCAAGGAAGAAGATCATCATCCTCATGATCTATCAACTTCCAGGATCCATCTGGCTGTTGAACCATGCCCTTGTTCTGAACACATCTCCATGAAACAGGCACAAGATACGCCTCCTTCAAAGCATCAATACTTTTATTGACAAGCGCAATATCTCTCTCCATTTCAAGCTTAAATCCTCCTGCATCCCCTTGTGTTCCAGCTACTCCATGCAAATAAACTTCTAAATTATGCCAACTGCTCAAATTCCCTGGGGATTTCAGGTACTTTGATTTACGGGTGTCAATTCGGAGCTCCTCTCCCACGTCGGAGTAGCCGATAAATGGGTAGTTCGGAACGACATCGGAAATGTTTCGAACGCGAAGAAGGCGGAGAGAGTTGCTAGATGAGAATAGTTTCTCAAAGTCTGAGTCTCCTACTCTGGGGGTGGCAAAGACAATGGCTGTGACTGGATATAAGGCCTTGTTTGGGTGGTCGCTTGGCTTGTTGTATTCGTTGGCAACTATGTCCAAGGCTGTGAGAGTTGCAAGCGCTGCTCCCAAGCTGTGTCCTGTCAGCGTTATGCTGATTTCCTCATTCTTGTATAGCTCCGTTAGTCTTCTTACCTCTCCAAGCACCTGAATGAATGACGCGTCCAAGACTAACATTAATTTGGGGAGGCTTATGCAATTTGATATATTTAATTAAAAGTCAAACCGAACAGATTAAAGTGTGTTCTTAAGTTAGTGATGAAAACTAAAGAGGTCTCACACGAGAAGTAAGGTATAGGACAATAACCTGCTGCCTAGCGCTGGACTTATTATAGGGCGATTTAGGGTCGTCGGAAGTGTAAATCGAGTACCAACCGTGGTGAACTTTTGGATCGACGTTCATGGCTGCCACTAAATTGGAGGCAGAAACTAAGGTGAACTCAAGATCATCAACCCACTCAAGTGTCTCGACAGTTCCTCTCCAACATATCACGATTTCCCTCCTTCCAAACACTGCCTTCCCTTCATCTGTAGCCACTGCAACATACCCCATCCAGTTTGACTCCTTGCTCCAAGCTTCTCTCGACAATGGCTTCATTATGAAAGAATCTGGCACTTGGGTTTTCGAAGTTGCGTACAGAAATTTCGTAACTTGATAATTCACTGCATTTCCTCTCTCCAAACCCACTTTACAGAAGAAATCTCTCCTTCCATATCTGCTGCTTCCTGAAAATTTTGACACTTTTTCTGTGTTGAATGTGTCGTACGTTGCTTGAGCCATCTCGCCGTAATGAATTATATACCTGCGAAGATCCATGTCCAAAGGGTTTATGAGCCCTTTCCAGTTGTTGGAGCCGCTCAGAAGCTTCCATTTCTTGGCTATGGCGTTCTGGTTTTGATCCGTTTCTTTCTTCATCATTCCAGGCCACCTTCTGAGAACGAGTTTTATTGCATGCTTTATATGCATCATTATTGCTTGAGTTTCTTGCTTCTGCTACATTATCATTGCTTCTGTTGCAGATATATGAGGAACACTTGTCTCTTACCCTAAATATCACAATAAATATTACATTTAAAGAAGAATAACACAAAGAAATTGCTATGAGATCAAAACTGCAATAACACTCTTGAATTTAACAGGAAGCATTACTTTGCAATGCATATTTTGCGTGGACATTAAGTCAAGCAAAGGGCGTCAACGTGTCCAAACTTCTTAGCTTTAAAGGTCCTCTTTGCCATTTCCAGCAAAAGCGTATGCACCTATCTCTAATGTTGTTGCCCTGTAACTGCTTTACTTTTTTCTTTAACAAATAAATTCTTGGATCCTTCTATTTTATTCTCGATTTATCTTGAATATATTATCACAATAATAATAATAATAATAATATCCAATTTTTTGGGGAGAAATAAGAATAATAAGAGAAAGTAGAAGAAAGAACACACTTAGATGAAAAGCCCTTAGCATCGAAGATTGATTACATCAATGGAACGTTAATTGAAACCCTAGAATGAAATGACAAATACATAAGATCTTACAGATTCTTTGATACTGTCACAGACCCCTTAAAACATTAATAATTCGCTTATTTATTTTTACTGTATAATGAATTTTTCAACAAAACCCAAGTCAACGAGCTATAATAATCACATTTCAATATTATTGACAAATCCCAGCTATCTAGGAGATTACCACATCGTTGTACACAATCATACTTGAATTTTAAAGTTTGACACCATGTTTTAAATCCCATCGCTAATCAAATTGATAATAACTTTGCTTGAGAGTATTCAACAAGTTCTCTTGAAGACATAGTTTGTTTTAGTTTTGATGTCATTATAAAATGCAAACAAGTGAAAACTAGAAAGCAAGAAGATTCTTGCCCATATGAGAAGGCAAAAACACTACTCTTTTCTCTTCTTTTTATTTACACTTTATAGGGCTTCTTTTGACAGCTTCAACTATGAATGCAAGGACTGCATAGATCAAGTAATTGATTGTAATGACCTAGTTCATCCCACCTCCAATCGCTTGTTAAAAGTAAAGGAGAATGATTGAACCAGACTTTACTTTTAATACATCAAAAAAATGTTGTTTTGGTATTCCAATACAAAATTGTTACTCAAATATTTTAACTCTCATTCATTGAATTGAGAAATCGGAGAAGATGATAAAGTGGTTAAGAAAAAAAAGGAAAAAATTGTAAAAATATTAGTATGCTAAAAGCCTGTGCTATTTATAGGTAACTAACTCTACATCTTTAACTCATCAATATAGTGTGATCCATGGATCCTACATGTTCCATCCTTTCGTCCTTTTTTTATGCACACACTCTATGTCATCTTATTGTCGACCTCATGAATCGCAGCTAATGTTCTTTCTTGTTCACAACCTTAATTGACATGTCTGAAAACCTCTCAATCCATTTACATCGCCCCACATTTCTTAAACTCACTTTAATATGATTTAACTTATTATAGTTTTTAAGATAAAGATCAATTTATAACATGGTCTTATGAGTAATCCATAATTGTTTTTTTCATGTCTAGAGGAGAACACGAAACAAAATAGAGAACAATGAATGAAAGGTGAAAAAAGTTTAAGTACAAAGATCTAACTCTATCAAAATGTACAATCTCAAATTTAGAAATATGAGAGGTTAGGTTTTTAGCTAAAAAATTGAAGGCTCAAATGTTCGCAAGTATACAAGCAGTACTTTAGCATAGGTATCATTCAGTGAGTAGCACAGTAGAGTGATTTTCTATTTATCGATCCTTCAAAATTTTGAGTACCAGTCGCTAACTACTATTCATCGAGGAGATTGTGATATGTCCATTAGAGACATCAATAAGGGTGATGGGCTTCCTTGGTATTTTATTGAACTTTTGCTCCAAGTGTCTGTACAACATGACTGCCCATCTGCATGATGCTTCATTTTGAATTCTTATGTCTTGATCAAACTTCTGCAAGGTCCTCTAGGTATCTTCCACAGGTGACTACTCTTGTCTCTAGATGTTTGCAAATTAAGTTTCAGAAAACAATGCCTTGGAACTAGGCTGTTGTTGTGAGTGTCTGCATCCAAATATGTTAAGTGTCTGGGTGTTCATGAGATCTTCTATTTTGCACATGGCTCAGGACTGGGTATCTACTTTTTATCATTGGGCACCTGCAAAGAGCAACCTTCAACAATTTTGCGATATTTTTTATTGAGTCCTACAGATGAATTTTAACTTGTAACACCCAGAAAATTTTCACGAATAATTTCATATGTAATGTTATATTTTTTTAATTGAAAAGAGTAACTAATGTTATATTTGGAATTTGTATTCTAGTGGCAAAGGTATAAGTTTTGGTGAAAATTGGAAAATTACATATTTGCATAATGAAGCTTATATTTTAATAAAAACATATAAATGATATTTAATTTTATTAAATATGTTTTAGATTAGGAAAATTGGGTGTAGAATTTAAAGGTTAAAGTGGCGGAATAAAATATATTCGTGGGATGAAGTGTAAGTGTCCGTGAAATGATGTCCGTAGAAGTGTTGGTATTTGCAGTAGAAGTGTTAGTCTCTGCAGATAATTAGTTTTGGAAGCACACGTGTCTGCACGTGAGTGGTGCTTGTGGAGTGAGTAGAAATCCGTAACGGAAGCATTGGCGTTAGTGGAAGCATTGGTGCTTGTGAATATGAGGTGGAATCAGTAGAATGAAGAGTGTCTACAAAAAGATATGTGAAAGTGGTGGATTATGATTGTTGGACAATGCAAGTGGATATTTGGAGTAGAAACATTGATGTTCGCAAAAGCGTTGGTATTCACAGCTGTGAAGTGAAATCCACATAATGAGGTTTGTCCAAGAAAATATATGTGTATGTGGTCGATGGTGATTGGCAAAAAATATGATTAGGTGTGCACAATAGAAGTGTTAGTGTCTGCGGATGAGGTGGAATGTGCTGATGAGGTTTGTCTGCAGGAAGACATGTGAATGTGGTAGATTGTTATTAGCTGACAAGGAGAGCAAATATCCGTAGCTAAAGCATTGGTGTCTGTGGATGAGGTGAAATCTGCAAAATCCATGGAAACATATGTGAACGTGGTAGATTGTTATTAGCAAACAAGGTGAGCAGATATCCGCAAGCGGAAGAGTTGGTGTAAGCAGATGAGGTGGAATCTGCAATATGAGATATGTGAATGTGACATATGGTAATTGGTGGACAATGTGAGTGAGGTGGATATCCGCAACTAAAACACACACATCTGCCCTGAAAGCATACACATACGAGGTAGAAAGCACACATGTTACGACCTAGAGGAGGGCCTAACAAAACTGCTGGGGCAAGCTACCCGATTCTCTTCGAGAACCTGGTTACCCAGTCCAAGGTGTAAAAAAAGTAAAAGACTTAACAAAAATATAAGCCCAAAACCAAATCACATTGTGTTTGGATCCACATAGTG
The DNA here is from genome assembly GCA_022433065.1 of Begonia loranthoides. Taxonomy (NCBI): domain Eukaryota; kingdom Viridiplantae; phylum Streptophyta; class Magnoliopsida; order Cucurbitales; family Begoniaceae; genus Begonia; species Begonia loranthoides. The sequence continues at coordinate 476,583 of JAJTVF010004539.1, forward strand.
ATCAACTAGAGACATAATAGTATAAATAGATAAACGTACTGTGCAAAAATTAAATCATACAACACTAAACTAAAAGCCTCAACATACCCAATACGAAAGGATTGAACTTATGAATATCCACCTATCTACAGAGAGATCGAAACACCTATCGAGGGACACCAGCATCGCCCCACGACAACCCATGCAAATCCCATGCACTAAGACTACACCCTAACTTCAGAAAAAATATAGTCTAAGGGGTGAGTGAAAAACTCAGTAGTGTAACACCCCGATATTTTTAATTATCTAGGTATTATGAATGACGCTTTCGTATGAATTTTATTTATTGGGACTAAATAGAATTAACTATATAAATATATATATATATATATATATATATATATTAATATGGCCAATTAAATTATAATGATTGGAATTATTTATAATCTTTTTAAATTAAGGACTTATTGAATAAAAATAAGAGTGAGGTTAAATTATTAGAGATTTAAAATAATGAAAATGTATTTTAAAGTTAATGGGATAAATTAGATTAAATTTAATTTAATAAATTAAATTTATTTTTTAATAGATTAAATAAAATTAAATTAAATTTAAAAAAAAAATGAAATGGCCAAAAGGCCATTTTCTTTGCAGTGAGAAATGAGAGAACGAGAAAGAGATTGAGGGAGGAAAACGAGAGGCAGGGGGAGAGACCAAGAGATCGATGGAGATCAGGCGAATGATCAGCGACCTACGGCGAACGACGAATGGCGCCGGTGTGTGACGAAGGAGCGAACGAAGAGACGGTGATGGCGAGTCCTGCGAGTGACGACGAACGACGCGCGCTTAGGGTACGGAAGCGGTGACCGATGAGGCAACGACGGTTAGGACTCGCGATTTGGGCTCGGGTCTAGCCAGGGCATCGTCGGGCGTCGACTTCTACCGGTGTTCAATGCCTGGCGATGGTCGAGGGGTGACGGACATGCGAGGATTGGCGTCGCTGGTGGCTGGAACGGCTTGGGCAGTGGTGAATCGGCATTTTGCGAGTGGTGCAGGGGGCATTCCGGCGATGCGAGGTGGAATGGCATTCATGGTGAGGGCTCAGAATCGGGGATTCCGAGGGAGCGACTTCCCGGGGACAATTCGAGGTTGGGTTTCTCTCCTTCTTTGATGTTCTGCCCATTGGTTGAGGTCTGGAGGTGTGATTCAATGGATGAATCATTGTTTTCGAGGCGGCAGTGGCGAACTCAAGTTGGCCAGTGAGTTCGCCGATGGGTTCAAACAGCGAACCGCGACCCTGAATCTGACTAGGTCCAGCTTCCGGTTCGGGTTGAACAGTGTGGCACGAATCTTCCAACTTGTTGTCCACCTTTCCAGCTAGGTTGTCTCCTGCCGACAGTGAAGGAATTGATGAGAAGGTTGTAGGTGGTTGACAATTGAAGAAGTTGTCAGGTGTTGGTTTTGATAAATGGCAGAGAGCTTCCCTAGAAAAGATTGAAGGCCGAGAGAGAGTTGGTTGAGAGGTAGAATTGTGATGGGAGGCAGGGGATGACTTGGATGGTCCTGGAGCTGTTGTCCAGAAGCCGTAGTTGGAGCTACTGTTGGAGCTGCCCTTCCCGGAGCTGCCGTGAGCGAGAGTTGGATGGTCTTGCTTGCGGTTTCAGTAATGGTAAGGAAAGGGTAGTGTCGACCGTCTAAGCCCTACCCACGAGTATATGTGCGTGCGTTGAGTATGGTTGGTCAATTTCTGTTCTCTGTTTGTGAATGATCGGTAGACTTAGCTATTTATTATATTGATGTTAGTGTTCTCTGTTTTTTATATTAGTGTTCTCTGTTCGTGAATGCTCCACATTAGTGTTATTAGTGTTCTGTAGATAATTCATTGTTACTCTGAAGTTAACTTCCTTCGTATTAGTATTGCTAGGGTTATTTGTGATATTCATTGTTAGTCCTGCAATTAAATGCTTTACTTCATTGTTGTTCTGTAAATAATTTTCTTCATATTAGTAGTTTCCCTTGTTGTAAATGTTTAAGTTTTGCATTTCCTGCTATACAGGTGATTCGCAGTCAGTTCTTTGTTTGTTTTAATGATATTAAATTCTATTTTTGATTATTAACTCTTTCCTTACTAAGCCTTTTTAGGCTTACAGTTTACTCGTGGTGTAGGTACTCATAGGAGAAGATAGCATATAGATTCGACATAGTTGATGAGGGATTTTGCACGCGAGCAGGCTTGTGGTTAGCCAGGCTACAAAATGTAAGAAATAATCGGGTTGTAATGTAAAGTGAATAAAGTTTTGTAAATGTAATTTAATGTTTTGTTATGTCGTTAAAGTATTTAGCTACGCTTCCGCAGTATTTTAAATAAATGATTTGTTATTAACGCTTCCGCAACATTTTAATAAATTGTTTTTACAACGCTTCCGCATTTTTATTAAAATTGAATCTTTATAACGAGTTTTTAACGAACAGTTGGTAGCGGTCCAGATTAGGCGCACTCTGAACGTTTTCTCAAAATTTTTACGCATTTTTAAAAAGAGACGAAAATCTGGGTCGTTACAAGTAGGAAAGTTGATACTAACTGCAATACATGCAAAAACCATTTTCCTCATTTTTTGAAAATCATTTCATGCTTTGCATTTACCGTATATGGATTTAAATCATTAAAACATCTTTATCATTTTAACAAGGCCCATGGCACTCGATGTGGCTTCATTAAAAACCCGTTGTATACATAGATAGCTATACAGCAAAATATGCCAACATCGTTTTTCGTACGAAAACATCATCAGTGAAAATGGGTAGTTACACAAGGAACCATCTACCACTTATCATAGAATAGATAGTCACCCGTTAGAGACAACACCTCATGAGGCAGAGGAAGTACAAATGACGGCGATCCGAAGACCTGACACATGACCCGAGTAGTCGGCGAGCAAGCTTCACGATGACCCAACTCGTACGATCAAATAGGCAGATGAGGTTGCTGCGACAAATTGCTTCTTAACTAAAATACTTCTAGGTTCTAAGTTGACGGGGGTTGCCAACGAGCAAAGTGACAAGCCGTCATGCCACCCGTCAAATGAAATGGTACGAGGATGGGCAAAACTCAGTGACAAACAACCTACCATCTCCTTGTGACTAAAACATCCTGGCTAGGTTTTTGGGCTTGAAACCCAAGGAAGCGTCATCACTTTCCTATCTCCATTTCCGACTTTGGGGCTCAAAACCCGAAGACATGTCACCAATGCTCCATCTCAACTTCCCATATACAAACAATGAACATTCATGCAATTAAAAGTTTCACTGGGATAGCCTCGTGATGTTTTAGCGCTAGAGTGCCAAAAACATCATGAGGATTCATCCTCCCAACATATGCATAGATATCACATCATCAATGTGCACAGAATATCAACAGTATACCATGTATGATAAAGTAAACGTGAGAAAATATACACATACATAAAAACAAACGTGTTGTCAAAATAGTCCCTATCTGGTTTTCTAGTATAGTATCCCACAAAATATCAATTTTGAAAACATGATGCAATGTAGTGCATAAAGTATAAAAATCTCTATCTCGATGACGACTACGACATGCTTACCGATAAATCAGCTCTACATGCTGTCGTAAGCAAAGGTCGAACCACTAACATCTCCAAAACCTATAATAAAGCTGATGTCAACATTCCAACAAACAACAAAGGGATAACAGAAAAGTGTCAAACAAGACTTGGGTTTTAAAACTGTTTCTAGGGACACTTCCTAATCCCAAACTGGAAACCAAAACTAGAACTACAACTAGGATCCTAAACCTGAAACCAACCATGACCAGAAGGATCAACATCAGACTTCAATTCTCAAATAAGGAACGATGGATTCCCTACACCTCAAGTCAAGAATCTACATGATTAAGAATAAGGTATGGTTGACGAAGCCGAATGGAGTTCGCTAAACCCAACTCTAGAAAACAAACGGTGCAGTCTATCAAACACAACCATGGTCGACTTGGCACCCCAAGAGACCCCCCATAAGTCCAACTAGTTGACAAGACACAGTGACGAAAGGTGAAACACAACACACTCAGCCTGATCCACCCAGCAATCGAAAAGATAAAACTGAAGCCATTCGAAACACCAATGGTCGACAAGGCATTGCAGTGGTCCATTGAGACTACTCAATAGTCGTCGAGGTAAAACAAAGGTCATTCGGGAAATTGCATCCTTGACCAGAGTCAACAACAGTTAACTAGGACCACCCAGTGTCGACGAGACACACCAACGGTCAACCAAAACCTCACAACAGTTGATACGACATGCTCGCAACCATCCTAGACTCAACAGTCGTGGAGATTCATATAAAGTCAATCGAGGATGACTTTAATGGAAAGCCGACTCAAAGACCACAAACCAAATCAAACCTAAAACTTGTCAACGAATAAGAATTTCCAATAATGAGTCACAAATATAGATGGAACGGCCCTAGGTCAAGTTTAAGAACCCAACCGACGTAAAAATGGCTCAAAAGCAAGCGTCTTGAAACAATGGAAGCTGTAACGACTCGAATTTTTCGTAAATCCTTTAAAATGCATGAAAATTTGAATTTTTTTTTTGAAAGTAAATCAAAGTGCATCTTGTCACGACCCAAATGGGGGCCTAACAAAACCGTCGGGTCAGGCGACCCAATTCTCATAGAGAACCCGGTTACCCAGCCCAAGACGTAAAAGAAAAGCGGAAGACTAAATAAGAATAATGCGAAAGACTTAAGGAAGATATAAGCTTAAACCCAAATAACATAAGTTGGGTCCACAAAGTGATCAAACATGAGAAGATAATATAAAACGAACAAGGAAGAAAGATACTGTGCAGGAGTTTTAAACAAACAACACCTATAAATCCCAAATGTACCAATAACGAGGGATATCAACGAGCATCCATCAGGGAACACCAGAATCGTCCCACAACAACCCTTGCAAATCCGGTACACCAAACTTACATCCTAACTTGGGGAAAAATATAGTCGAAGGGGGTGAGTGACAAGCTCAGTAGGGAAATCGATACTAAATGCAATATATAAAAACTGTTTTTCTCATATCTTTTGAAAAAAACATATTATATTTCTCATTTTAACGTACATAGATTTTTAACTGAAAACTCTTAATCAGTTTATTAAAATTGGCTCATGGCTCTCGATGTGGCTACGTCAAAATCTGCTGTATACATAAACAACTATATCGTAAAATATGACAACATCGTTTTCAGTATGAAAACGTCATCAGTGAAAAAGAATGGTCACTCAAGGACTCATCCAATACATACCTCAAAAAGGCGGCAAAAGCAACACCTCATGAGTCTGAAGAGAAAAGGTTAACAAATAAAAAATACTGATGAACAATAATTTAAATAACAAAATTTAATAAAGGCGATACTCAGGCGATCGCAAAAGCCAAAAATACCCTGATTAGGTTTAGGGATTCGCAAGCCAAGGACACGACACATACAGATATCCTAATACCTATTTGCACTTGAGGGATTAAAACCCAATGACATTTCCATAGAAATCCCATATTACCCAATTAAAACGTATAAGAAATTTACCTTCACGTTGCACAAGATTTCACATCAAGAAGATTCACCCACAAAGGATAGAGAGAATCAAAATATCAGAATACCATGTACGGTAAATTAAACGTGAGAAAACATACGTATATATACGTAAAAAACGACGTGCTATCGAACAGTCCCCATCAGATTTTCATATGTGGCAACCCACAAAAATAATAGTTTGAAAATCATGATGAAATGCAATACATAAAGTATAAAAATCACTACCTCAAAGGCGACCATGATACTCTTACCAACTAGCCAGCAACATGCGCTATCGGAAACGAAAGTTGTATCACAATATCTCCAGAACCTATAACAAGGTTGAAAACAAAATCCCAACAATTAACCAAGGATAACAAACAAGTCTTAAACCAGACTATAATCTAAAACGGTTTCTAAGGATAATCCCTAGTCCAAAACCGGAAACTAAATAAGGTATACAACAATCATCTTAAACTGGAAACCAACCTCAAAGGTCATCGAGATAAAAAGAAAGTCAATCGGGACCTTGCAGTCTTGACCGGATTTAACAATAATCAATTGGAACCAATTAATATCAACGATGAACCAAGAATTTACAATGGTCAAAACGACACGATCACAACCATCTAAGGCTCAACATTTGCCTAATAATCGGCTAGGACAACTCAAAGCATAATCACGACAATTCCTAAATTTTTCCAGTAGCGTGAATAGTAATGGTGAATAGTATTTTTCTGCGTGAACAGTACATCGCCCCCGTGCGTGAACAGTACTGTCGGCGGCGAACGATGAAAACGCTCCGTTTTCATCCGATTTTGATTTCTAACAACAAATAACCTTACATAAACGTCTATTTTATCAATATAAATCAGAATTGTCCCTCGGATTCGAGTTTTTATGATCGAATCCGAAGCCAAAGTTTTCAGAATTTCAAATCTAAAATCAGACAGGAAAAACTTAAAATTTTGAATACTACTTTCACAAAGATTACTCCTATGGACGACAAGAACACAGATCTAAAGTTGGAATTGAAAACTGTCGATGTCGGACCCCTCCTCCTCTCTCACCCCCGCCCTCCGCCATGTTTACGTGAAGAAGAAGTAGAACTGCTTCTTCTTCTGTTTTTAAAACATTTAAATTAAAAAAAAAATTTATAAAATAATATAATATTATAGTATGAGTGGGTCCCATTAAAAAAATAATAAAATGGTTTGAAAAAAATAATTTATAAAATTTTATTTACCACTTCAAAAATTTTAATTTAATCATTTTTTACTATTTGACCGAAAAATCATACGTAGTCGCTACACGACAAAACGAGTCAATATTTCAACGTTTTTGAAAATACGCAAAAAATTTACACGTAAAATTTTAAAAATCTAGGGTTTTACACGTCTAACCGGATTGTTACTGACTCTTTCATAAAACTCGGTATAAAATCACATTTAGTAAAATTTATGCAGAAGCATTAATCAAAATCAATAATATAAAACGTTGCGGAAGCGTGAATACAATTAAACTAAAGAAAACAAAACATTTAAATACGATTTATTACAACTTAACTTAATTAAAACAGTTTTTCTTTTACTCTCTTTATGTCTGGCCAGCCATAAGCATCCCTCGAGCGTGTAAACCCATCATCCCTGCTTGCTATTGTTTGTTCTTTATCTTTCGCTACTTCTAGCACGTGCATTCCTCATAGCGTACTAGTACATACATCTACAACACAAGCAACTGTAAGCTCAAAGGGTTTAGTAAGGAAAAGGAAAATGCAATTATGAAATGTCTCTCTTTAGTTCATTTGGAATGGAGGCCACCCAAACCAATTCTTTCATTTAAATTTTCTTTTTTTCTTTCTTTCTTTACTTGTACTTCGAGCTGGAGATTAGAAGAACCCATATGGAATGGTATAGTGGGTCGGACCTAACCTCCTATGGATAACTAGGTCCCGTTCTCGATATGGTAGGGGCATTTCCTAGTTATCAGGCTAGGACCGCTACCCATCCGTCTCCTAACTCCCTTTTTTTCATTCATTTCCTTTGGTCTTTTCTTTATCATTTTACTTTCCTCACCATGCATGCGAGTACCACTCCGTTGGAGCACTCCCTACTTTGTTTCTATTACATGATGCATGAACATACATTCTCAACCTAGCATGATGCATGATGCTTCACAATACAACATTCATAATAATTATAGTGCACATTAAAATAAAAGTAACTGGAAATGAACGCACATTTAACATGGAAAGTAATCAACCAAATGGAATCGCACACTCAACACATATAAATAGAGTAACAGTAACTAAAAACTCGTATAGGGAAAATAGAGCACATAATAAAATGAAATAACTGCACACCACAAAAAACAAATACAACGAATTGAAACAAGGAAAACATGCTCGAATTAATAGAACAATATCATTCAGAAGAGAATTGAAAGCATATTATCGATAGACATGTAAATTATCCTAGCCCATTTACATGCTCATTACGTTTATATTTCTAAATCATTATCCTAATAAGTTATTAACATGCTCCTACGAATCGAGATCTTAGGCAATAACAAGAAAACAATAACAAAGGCAATTTATAAAACATCCATTCGCATAATAAGTGTGATCCTTGAAACCATTAACTTATTCACGTTACTTCATTCTCTTTTCATTTTCTTTACTATTCTACTCTCTAGTAAAGTAAAACATTGATTATGAAATTGAAGTACACGTTGAAATAAAAGTAATTGAAGGTAAACTATAATTAAAATTGCGCATATTATAAATAGACGATAAAGAAGCATGCGTTGAATTACGATAGGCATGCTCGTTAAACTAAACTAAACTAAACTTAGAAACATGCTTTAAACAATAAATAATGGAAACATGGATAGACAACGAATAATGGAAACATGCTCGTTACATGCTCAAGATGATTATAATTAGCATCTAGTTAATTATCCTAAGTAATTTACATGCTTGAGGTTGATTACGTACTTTTATCCTTGTTAACTAATCATTCTTAGATTTAATATCCACTAATCACGCTTAAAGAATAATCTACATGCTTTATTGTCAATATCATGCTCAATAAAATGCTAGTCATTAAACATACTAGAATAATCAATTAAACATGCTCTCTATATGATTAGATATTACTAAATAGATAGACATGCCCAAGAAGTAATTAACCACCATAAATTAGTTAGGTGATTCGATTAATGTGCTCAATTTCTAATTAAGTTGATTGCTCTAATCAGGTTATCATGCTATCTATGCTTAAGGGTCAATCATGTCTATTTATTTACTCTAATTCATCACCATACTTGATAATAGAATTCAACAACAAACATGTTAAACGAATTTATATAAGCCAAAACCAGAAGGTTCCTATTCAGAACCAAGAAATAAACAACTACAAGCTAAGTTAACATGTTACAATATCTACTAATACAAATCACATGCTCAGTGTCAAATTAGTTTCATTGTTGTTCATTTAACATACGTTAATCAACCTCTAAACAAGCTAGTTAGATTAACATGCTTAGCTAAATGACGCTTAAGTAATAATTAACATATTTGGATTAACAAGTGGTGGCAGAACAATAACAAGAAATTATAGCACAAGTAAATATTGTCGAGTAATCACTACAGTTAGCAAAAAATGAAATAACAGGACAAAGTCATCGCTAATGAGATCAATTGTTCATTTGCACTTATCACATCGTTCATCGTCATCTATCATTCGCCATTTACTATCTAACAATTATAGAAATCACTATTACAGTAAAAAAAAGCATCCATAGCAATCACAATTTCAGTAAGAACAATAAACTACCATACGGAAAATCTGCATAAACACCAAGCAAGCATCTAAAGCAAAGATACCAATAAAGGATTACCCCACAACAGTTCATTTTACTTGTCATTATCAAGACTAACAAACCATCAGCCAACATTAACACTATCAACCTCCCTAACTAACAGTCATAGTATAGAAACATATAAACGAATTATAACTGGGAATCATCAACCACAAGGCACAATAACAACAATGGAAAACACTATCACTCACGCGCCCATACTTGTGGTGTAGGGCCTCAATGGCCAAAACACCCCTTAATCTTCACCTCAAGTTTTGATGTCGATTAGCGATAGATCTTTATCCTCTCTCTTTCCGGTACCTGAGCCATGCCTCCACTGCCTCTGTCCATGCCTCCACTCTTCTCCAGCAGTACGCAGTTCCAGAAGCTCTCGGCCAGAGCTCTCTCCGAGAGGAAGCCTCTAGTTCCTTCACACTCTGCCATAATTGCCCATGACCAAGGCACATAACACTCGAGAGGAAGCACGATCCCGTAGCAACGTCCATCTACGGAATCGAACACAACAGAGGAGAAACGCTCGCGGAGAAGACCTCACCGATTCCGGAATCGCACCCAAAGGTTCGGCTTCACGCTAAAACCTCGCTAACCACTGCATCGCCGTCGCCATCCAAGAACGACAGAATGTCGGAGTTCACCTTCGCCTGACGCCGAAAATCGACGATTCAAGCTCCTACCCGTGAACGACGACGCATCTTCGATGGCCAGAGCCCTAGCCAAACTCGCCGTTCGTCGGAACAAACCCGAGCCATATCGTTCGTGGCTCCATCGTCATCGACTCGCCGGAACCCGCTTTCCCGATCTCTCGTGGTCTCTCCCTCTCGGATCTCTTTTTCTCGCAGCCGCTCCCTCTATCGTCTCCCTCTCCCTCCAACCCCCTCCCGATTTCATATTCTTCTCTATAACCTAATTCCCTTTTTATTTATTATTATTATTATTATTAATCCATTTTAATTAATTCTCTAAATATTCCCTTAAATCTAATTAATCCTAATAAAACTTAATTAACTTCTTAATATAATACAATTAACTTTATTCTTCGTGTAGAATGATTATAACTAATCTCAAAATTATAAATTAAATTTATTAGATTAATATTTATTTAATTACAGTAAATTCTATTTAATCTCACTAAATGGAATTATTACGAATACGTCATTCGTAATACCCCGATAATCGTATTACCCACTTTAAAATTATCGAGGTGTTACGAAAGCAGCCTAGAACAAATTGCAAGGTAATCTGCACATTTTCTTCACATCTACGATTGATCAACAGATTCGTGGTCAATCGACTAGGCAGTGGTCTATCGACCTCAAATTTATGGTCAATCGGCCATAACCTTTGGTCAATCGACTGTAAATTTGCAGTTGGTATACCATCAACCTCTAGACTATCTCTGGCGTAATTTTTCCACCAGAGACACACCACTCTCCTCTGTTTCACCACTAAACAACTAATTAACCTTCCTAGACTTCAAATGCAACATAAATCTACCAGAAATTTCCCCCATATTTAAGTTTTCAAGCTCGAATCTGAAGCCACAACAAACCCAAATATTCGAGTCCAAAAATGGAGAGGAAAAACTTACCGAAACAGAAACTGTGTTCACAAACATTGCTCACGAGGATGACGGAAACGCAAAACCGATGTCAGAAGTCAGAACGACTCCATTCTGACTACTCAACAGTTGTCGAGGCAAAACGAAGGTCAATTGGGAAACTGTAGCCTCGACCAGAGTCAACAACAGTCAACTAGGACCACCCAATGTCGACGAGACACACCAACAGTCAACGAGGACCTCACATTAGTTGATTCGACACGCTCGCAACTATCCAAGACTTAATAGTCGTGGAGACTCATCTAAAGTGAATCGATGATGATTTTAGTGGAAAGTTAGCTCAAAGACCACAAACCAAATCAAGCCTAAAACTTGTCAATGGACAAGAATTTCCAACAATGAGTCATGAATATAGATGGAAGGGCCCTAGGTCAAGTTTAGGAACCCAACCGACACAAAAATGGCTCAAAAGTAAGCATCCTGAAACAATGGAAGCGGCCTGGAACAAATTGCAGAGCAATCTGCACATTTTCTTCACATCTACGGTCGATCAACTGCCAATCGGTTAATCGACCACTGTTTGGTCGATCAACCTCAAATCGTTGGTCAATCAGCCACTGCCTGGTCAATAGAATTTGCTGTCGATCGACCAAGCAATGGTCGACCGACCTCAAATTTATGGTCAATCGACCACGGCCATTGGTCGATCGACCATAAATTTGCTGTTGATAGACCATCAGCCTCTGGACGATCTCCGATGTAATTTTTCCACCAGAGACACACCGCTCTCCTCTATTTCACCTCTAAACGACTAATAAAGCCTCCTAAACTTCAAATGCAACACAAATCTAGAAGAGATTTCCCTCAGATTCGAGTTTTCAAGCTTGAATCTAAAGTCACAACAAACCCAAATATTCGAATCCAAAAAGGGGACTCTCCCCTGTTCTCAGCCGGAGAAGGAGAAATTTTATTTAATTAATAATATATATATATATATATATATATATATATATATATATATATATATTATATATTATGTTATCTCAATTTAAAATCTGATTCATTTAAAACACCGACCGAAATTAAACATGTTTTCAAAATAATGTTCCAGAAACATTTCCAGAAATAAATTCTTGCTCGAAAAAATTCAATTTAATTGTTTGACTCAAAAATACACACGAAGTCGCTAAGCGACAAAACATATCACACTTTAACAATTGATAGAAAATTCGCGAAAAATTTACACTTGTCATTTTAAAACTCATATTTTACATCTTAACCACCTTAAAAGAAATTTTGACCCGAAATTTAAATTAAATCAAAAAACACAAATTCTAGGAAACACTCTACTCAATGTAATACTCAGAGCACATGATCCAAGAGAATTTCCTTGGAAAAAATGTTTGCATACACCAAGGGATTCCCTCAAGCCTAGAGTAGAACAAAAATCCAAGAAAGTGTCTGAAACCAACACTAAAAGGAACCATCATGAAACTTCACGAGTGAAGTCCACGATGAGCTAGAAACGTAACAAGGCAAGGGAGGGTCACCCGAATGAAACAAAAGGGATGACCCGATCGATTGATTGACAGATGAAATGACCATTAATGAAAAGACCCACACAATCTGATAGGAGACAAGCAAGGTCGTTTAACTGGCTACAATGGCTCACGCAGCAACAAACTGATGTGGAGTATCTGTAACACCCGAGACGTGACTTAAAGACATTCCCCGACTGAAAACACATCAGAAATTTGAAGGCAAAAAGACATTGGCTGGACTTAGGTTTAGAGTGTGTGACAAGACGTTCTCCATCCCTGAGCAATACTCTAAACCGAGATTGCAACCCCACAACACCCACTGGCTTCCTGTTGTCCAAGCACCAAGCCCAACCAGAAAGAGAATTTGAGTTTTGCTCCATGTGGTAAAATCCAATCGAAGGAATAGAACTAAGTTTTGCACCACGTGGTAAACTCCTATCGAAGGAATAGAACAAGACTCTGCATTAAAACCAATGCAAGATCAGGTAACCGAACATCCAACGGAAACCAAATCTCATGGACTTAAGGGTAACCACTATGCCTTGACGCGCCAAAACACTACAAGAACCAAGTGTTTGACACATCAAAGCAGATCGCCTAATGCAATGCTAGGCAAGAACTATCAGATATGGTCCACACAACAACCAACACATGGACACAAGAGCATATGGACCAAAACATCCAACACAAACCTGGCACGCATCATGTCCCACATGGACAACAAGGAGTCAAACAAGAAAAGTGCCCCTAATATGGACCTGATAGCCAACAGGGCTCCGAAATCAACGAATGCCAAAGCGGCTCTAGACATTCGCTGCTACCCAGTACACAATTCTAGAGATTATCCAATACTTCGGATGAAACACCACAAGTCTGAAAATCTGGAACTGATGTCCACGAAAACAAATGAATCTTGGTCGAACCCAAAAGGTGAGACCAGAACGAGAAACAACCAACACACAATAATGAACCCACAGCAAAACACTGGTAGATCACGATCAGCAGCTTCAGAACAACAGCACAAACCACGAAAGCAACTGGGCACTGGTCAAACCGAAGGGTAAGACTAGAAACGCAAGGTGGCCAGTTCTAGAACAAGAATACAAAGCTGACGCCAAAAGATGCCTGCAAACAATAGCTGACAACATCAGAGAACCTGCCCAAACCATAAGGACAACAACAAGGCTTAACAAACAGCCCAGCAAAATCACTCCTCCAAGGAAAATCCACCGCATCACGAAGAAGTAACAGGCTTTGACGGACAACGAAACAGAGCCTAAGAGACACCACCACCTGTCACAACATAAGGGTTTTTAACAAAATGAGTAAAATAGAGCGCTAACCACAAGGTTGCAATGCGCGAACACCCTTGCAAGAAACACTCCCACAACCGGGATCTCAAAATTTCCAAATCTGACACAGACTTCCTGAACAACACAAACAAGGTCAATATAAAGGTCAGAAGTAAGCCACCAGAGAACTAGATTTCATGGTCGAGGGACACGCCGCTAGTCCATTGGGAAGTGCAACCTTCCCAGTCAACTGACCACATGGAACCTAGCCTAGCGAAAGCACAACTCAACCGACCAGCAGAAAATCACCACCGAGCTTCAACTCCAATGACCACCTACACCACTTCCAAGAAGGAAAAGACTAACACGACATGGAACTTAGAGAAAAGGGAATGACATTACACAACCTAATGAAGCACATGACCTTACCATGTGAGGGCCAATAATAGCATTCACTCCACGAGAGATCTTACAAGGATTCAAAACACACCGTCCTACAAAAAGGAATGCCTTAAAGCATAGAAAACAAATGTTGACTGAAAAGACTTGAGGTCCACAAACATTGGAAGGATCTCAACACGAAAAAAATGGCGCCGAGTATCAACAGGTGTTCCTAGCCCACTAATGCACTCAACACAAGGAGGAACAATAGAGATGAAAATGTCGTTTACCCAAACCGAACGGTCTCCAAATAGATTGGCTACGAGTAGGATCGAATCACTATGATCCCTAACATACCCAAGCATAGGAATTTTAATATACGATGAAGAAGCCAAAGAAAATAGTTTCAACCTAAGCGATTTAGGATATGTCTGACCAAGAACATTACTATTCTATTTGTCATACTTCTAGAACAAACAAGAGCGACGCCCACGAAGGACGAGCACGTGACCCACGTGACAGTACCACCCATGCAAAAGTGGATTTGAAACACACTGTTGTAGCAGAGGAATGATTAAGAATGCAAAAACCTGATATGGACCAAAGCGAATTAAAACTTACTACATCAAAAAGCTCTTTTCATTATGTAATACCCAGGATGTTTGGGTCACTTTGAGCTTAGACTGTGGATGATAATAATTGTGAATTATTGGAGATTATAGAAAGATTTTATTATGGATTGTAATACCCCGAAAATAAGTATAGTAAACGAAATAAGTTTTGTATCATTAGTAATGATTTTTTGGGAGCGGATTGAAGATTCATTAGATGATTTGGAAGTTAATTGAGGTGATATTAGAATTTATTAAGTAAGGATAATTAAGAACTACATTGGATTAAAAGTGGGAGATTATATTAATGGTAGTGTGTTACATGGTGGTTATGCTTTAGTGTGGAAAGGTAGTATTCTAGGCTGATTTTGAGGTATATTTAGACTTATGGTGGTGATAAAGGTATAAATTGGTAAACTGTTTGAAGTATGTAAGGGGATAGTTAGGAGTGGAGGTCGATCATCTAAAGTTCAGCATTTTGCAGAAGGAAACAGTAAACCCAAGGTCGACCGTAAAAATGGCTGATTCAATGTAATGTTTGGCGATGAAGGAATCATTCCACGAAAAGGTCGACTGCTAAAATGACAGTGGCGTTTATGAAGGTTGGACATGAAGGAATCAGTCGATCAAATGATCGACCGTGAAAAGGATAATATTTATACAAAGTCTGAAAATGACAGTTTCTATTTGAGGTTTTTGTGACGTTGGAGTGGTCTATCAAGTGATAAACCGACTCCACGTGAAATGTAGAAAATGTATTTTTAAGGCATTGTTCTGACCAAGCATGGGAAGTGTAATCTCGAGGTGATATATTTTGGGATTTCTCTGCATGTCCTTTACACATGGCAGTGTAGATGAAGTGTTACGTGAAACATTTTGGGGATTTGAGCAAAGTTTTTGGGGGAAGCTTCTAATAAAGAAAGAAAAGCCGATAGAGGAAAAAAGAAAGAAAGAGAGAGAGAGATAGAGAGAGAGAGAGAGAGAGAGAGAGAGCTCTCTAGAGAAAAGGGCAAAATCCGAGGTAGGAACAGAGAGAAAATTGTAGAGGAAGGAGAGGAGAGAAAGAGATCGTGAAGGAGAAAGGAAGGAGTTTCTACTTTTGGGTCTTGAGTTCTTTCTGAAGTTTGATGTGTTGAAGGAGAAAATAAAAGAGGAAGGTTTTTTGTTGGAGTTCTCTTCTCTCGGGTTTTATAGGTAACAGTTTTCTTCCCTGTTATTGGATGATTTTGACGAAGTGATAATCTGTTGGATGATCATTTATAATGGATATGTCAGTAAAGGGATTTTTCCATGTTTATATAGATTCTGCTTTGATGAAAACATGGTATGAGGAATGCTTTATTGGTTTGAGTATACTACCGTGTACGTGTGTTGGCATGTCGATCCTAGTTATTGTATGATTGTTGGTCACTGCTATGTTTGGTTATTTAAGTTGGATTATGTTAACTGTTTGGAATATAAGTTGTAATACCCTGACCTTTTATATCGGAATTTAATAAGAATAAATTAGAAAGTAATTGGGGGTATTTGGATTAGTCAGATATTTATCAGGGTATTACCAAGGACGTAACCAATAGATTATAATTTAAGGGAAATTAATTAAAGAATAATTAAATAAATGTGGTAGTAGAATTAAATAAATGATAAAAGAAAATGGGATTAATTGGAATTAAAGTATGAGAGAATAATTAAGTAGGAGGATAATTAAATGGGATTAGGATTTAAAGGATAAAATAGAAAAAAAGGAATTAAATGGAGATAGAGGGGAGCTGAACCGGTTCGGCTCGAACCAGTTCCATCATGTTGGTCCGGTCTAGGAGTTAGAAGGAAGGCGTGCAGTCTGTCCTTGGCCATTTCCTTGA
Source organism: Begonia loranthoides (assembly GCA_022433065.1). Taxonomy (NCBI): domain Eukaryota; kingdom Viridiplantae; phylum Streptophyta; class Magnoliopsida; order Cucurbitales; family Begoniaceae; genus Begonia; species Begonia loranthoides. The sequence continues at coordinate 493,274 of JAJTVF010004539.1, forward strand.
AGAGAGAAGTCCAGAGAGCGAGAGGGAGAGCGAAAAGGGAGAACGAGAGAGAGAGAGAGAGAGAGAGAGAGAGAGAGATCGAGCGATGAGGGGATTGGGATGACTTCTTCGTAGTGTGACGACGCTGTCCGGTGTCGTGGGTTGCGAGTAGTGCGGCCTTCTCCGAGGAAAGGGTCGTGGCTAGGGATAGGGTTACAGCTTCACGGGTGGTCTGACACAATGCCAAATCGAGGTATGCTGCGATTAAATTGTTGTTGTCGATGTCAATTAATTGGTCCTTATCTATGTGGGTGATGACTGGCAAACAACAAGTGGGTGGCTTGAAGTCATGGTGTGGACGACAATTGGATGGGAAGCTGCTCATGGGTCTTCAAGTGAGGAGGTTTTCTCCTTGGTCTTTTATTGTTAAGTTGTCTTAGGAATATAGGATGAGTATACTCTGTTAACGATTAATGCTCTTTATCTGTTTTGGAATGCTATGAGGTCATGAATAAATGATTGAGAAGAAAGTGGGAGGCACTCTGGAAATTATGGACTGAGAAGAAAATATGAAAGGATGAAGCTGGGAATTAGCTTTGGGTGTTCTTCAGGTAAGATGGTTCATTCCTGCATTTGTAAACTTTATGTAAAGATTGTACTATGAAGAATTTAATGGATGATATTACATTGTTGGATGATTGGTTTTGCCTATGAGCTGTTGTTCGGATTTAGTGTTCTATTGATGAAGCCTGGCTCTGAATATTTAGATAAATGCCCTTTGTCTATTATGGATTTCATATGGGATATGTTCTGTAGCTTGGAAAATAATGTCATGTTTGATTATTGCTTTGGAAAAAATTGAGAATATGTTGGAATTATACTCTGATTGTTGGAATGCTAAAGTTAAGTGAAATGTTGAGTGATGAACTATATTAACTGCGTTGTTTTAGAATACAATTGGGAGTTATGTTCTGTTGTTAGAATCGATCTCCATTGGTTAATTGTTAAGACTTTATGTTCTGTAAAAATTAGCTACAGACTATAGAAGGATAGTGGTTAGTTATTAGTGAATAATTATTGGTTAAAGTTGTGTTAATGGATAATTTTGACAAAAATAAATGGATGGAAAATGTAAGTATCTAAGTAGTGAAAAAGGAATGTGTTGAGATTAAATCAGCCATTAAGCATTGTTAAATTTTCAAGGTGTTTAAAGGAAGAAGGATAATGTTAATTTTAAAAACCCGCTACAGAAACCAGGTAAGTAATGTTGCATGTGTTTTGTCCTTTTCGACCCTACAATGCAAAGTGCTAGAGGAGTAGTTATGTTTTTCTCTGTTTTCATTACTATTTCATTGACTGATAGTAGCTTGGTGATTTGTGATATGTGTTGGATGTTCTGTGCATGATAAAATGGTCATTTAGGATTTGTTGTTACTGTTTTATAGAGAAAATGCTCGAGAATACATAGTTATTAAGTTCTGTTTTAGTTTAATGGCTGTTTTCTAGAGATGTACTATTTACTGCCTTCTCTGATGGTTTTCTTGATCATGTATTGCCTTGTTTCAGTATTTATTTTCATGTCCATTGAGAAAGATAATCTATGTTAGGGAGATTTTTATAGCTACTGATGGTTTTGGGTTACGGTGTTGAGGATGTTTTAGATTCTGTCTTTAGAGATGTTATTTTATTGTTACTAATATTGCATTAATGTGAATTAGCATATAAGAAAGATAAAAAGAGGAATAAATGCATGAGATGCAACTTGGTACCCATCCATACCAAGTGGATGAGCTCTAGGCTAGTGGGATGGGACGCTAGCCCAAAAACAGGTTTGTGTGGGCTGATCACCTAATCAGATAACCTACTTGGGCTGAATGGTTACCCACTCGATATCAAAGTAAAGAAAATACGTAAATGGTGACTGAGGACAGGATGCCTAAAAGGGCGGGCCAATGGGTCATAAGCCTATTACCTTGTTTCCCGCGCAACTTGGAAACTGACAGGCACAAGGGCCGCCCAGGGTCGCAGTGTATTAAATTACACGCAGCTAATGGGAGACTCCAAAAAAAGGTGGAATCTATCTTCACAAGGGCCAGAGACTCTCCCAAAAAGGGTGAAGAAACGTAGTGTGTGGAAACTGACAGGCACAAAGGCCCCCTAGGGTCGCAGTGTATTAAATTACATGCAGCTAACGAAGGACTCCAAAAAAGGGTGAAGTCTATCTTCACAAGGGCCGGAGATTCTCCCAAAAAGGATGAAGAAATGTGTGTGTGCCCCACTGTCATGACTACTCGTATCCGACAAGATAAAAGAAAGAGGAAAGTGAAAGGAAAAAGGAAAGATACGAAAGCAAAGAAACGAAAAGAAAGAAAATAAAAGAAAAGAAATGAAAGCCAAGAAAACAAAAAGAAATGAAATGAAATGAAAGAAATGTAACGAAACGAAAAGAAAATTAAAGTCACGACATGTCATGTTCATGGTCACATGCATTACTTGCTAAGTCTTAGACTTATAGATGAGCTTTGCATTGTAAGTACAGGTATTACAAGGAGAATGACAAATGTGATGACATGTTAAGGAAGCTTGCCCATGATGAAGACTTGGCAGTTGTTGGGTAACTCGAATATTTATTTTACTGCTTTATAAAATGAATATTGTTATACAAAATTTGTAAAGAACTGTTATTAATAGTGTTTTGGAAATAAAAGTGTTTAATTGACAAAGTCTTCTGCTACAAGTGTTTTATCAATGCATGTTTTATAAATTGGTTTTAAAGTATGGTGTTGTTGCGAAAAGAATTTAAGTAACATCATTTTAGTGAAATGATTTTAAAGAATATATATATATATATATATATATATATATATATATATAGCACAAGAATTTACCACAAAATAACGTTTTTTAAAACGGGGCGTTACGTAAGTACTCTCTATGTGTGAGATATGAAGTTGGAAATCTATATAAGACCACAATAGATTGTTGCGTGTGGACGCTATATGCAGACTCCTTCCTTTTTCCGAATGACATTTTTGGACAGTGCGGATGACGGGGGACGGATGTCGACATGGTGATTTTGAATAAGTCTGATTTCTGAACACTTTCGGATGAACGCGAACACTTGAATGCGGACACCATTTTTCATCCGCATGGCGAATTCAGATGGGTGTGAATGAAGGTGAGGATGCCATCCTTCGTCTGAATGTGCAATCCTGCCTTAGGAATGGTGACTTTCAGACGCATGCGGACGAGGCCAGGACAAATATCCTAGTCCAAAACATCCCAGACCTGTGAGAAATTAGGGTTTAAAATAATAGAACTCTTGTTGTTTAGTCAATAAATTCCCACTCATCCGACCAAGGAATGACGACCCCTTGCTGGATGCCTCTCCTCCCCATGCTGGAGCAACACCTCCCTTGCTATTTGGTGTACTTCTGTCCTTATCCAGGTAAGGCTTATGGTTTAAGCCATTCCTTTTCCATTTTGTAGTCCAACCATTCCTTCCAGCGCATGTGAGTCTCCTGTGAGTGAGAGAGTTTGCTCTTGCGATTTGTGAGTTTCTTCCCGTGAGTAAAGGTGAAGCTCTGGGAGCTGGGGGTGACCGTGAGCTCTGGAGTTACTGGTGGTTTGAGCTCCTACGCTGAGGAGTGAGCTATTACCTTGGCTGTCCGTGAGTTAGTTCTTTAACTAGGGTAAGGACTTGGGTGTGTCATGGCTAGTGGTGGCCCTACCCACAAGTAGTGTGTGTGAGTTATGTAGATTTCTTGTTGTTAGTTTCTTGCAATTTGAGATACTACTGTTATTTCCTTGGTTGTAAGTACTGTTAATTTCCTGCAACTTCCTTTATTGCAATTTTCTTTACTACAAATACTTACTTTGATAGAGATCCATGCTTTACTTTGATAAAGAAGTGATGAATGCTTAATGCGTGATAAATGTTTACTTGCTGTCTAATTAAATATCTATGAAGCTGTTATTTTCTTCATATCTCTGTGATAACTATAAGTTGTTATTTCTTCATTCGATGCATATATTGTTCGACTGCCAATTGTTCTGGCATCATCATTAATTAATATTTACATGTAAGTCAAGTTTTAGTGTAATTGACTAGATGAAAGAAAACTAGATGAAAGAAAAAGAAAAAGAAATAGGAAGTTTTTGGGGGGGGGGTAGCGAATCTAGTCTTGTAGTTAAGCGAAACGCCTACCTTGTCGAGAACAAGAACTTAGTTGCCCATAGGAGGTTAGATCTTATCACTATACCATTTCATATGGTCCTTCAATCTTCTGCTCGACGTACGAGTAAAGAACCAATTAACAAAAAGAAAAGATTGGTTTGGGACGATACTCATTCCAAAAGAACTAAAGAGAGACATAATCATATTACATAACCCTTTTTCCTTATTAAATCTTTGGGCTTACAGCTTACTCATGGTGTAGGTATATATACTAGGAAACGATGAACAGATAAAAAAGCAGGGATTAAGGATTTGCATGCGCAGGAACTTGTGGTTGGCAAGGCTAAGGGAAGTAAAAGATAAAATGGCTTGTAATTAACTTATAATGCTTTGTTTAGTATTATTTTTATTGATACGCTTCCGCTATGTTTTCATAAAAGATTATACAATTGCTTCCGCTATGTTTTCACGAATGAGTTTTGATGATCCGGCTTTGAAAGGCACTCTGATTTTATTCGAAAAAGGGTTTTAATAAAGGTTTTAGTCGTTGTATAAAAGTTTTGAAAATTTCACGTATTTTTAAAGGTAATGAAAAGTCAAGTCGTCACAATTGGTGTCAGAGCAAGGTATCAAAGAAATTTAAGTTTTAAAAACGATTTTTATAAATTGCTCTGATATCGTTGGTATCAAAATGACTATGTCTTAAATGTAAAACTGGTTCTATAGCCTGCCTGGCAGCACAAGCCTCGACATGAAAAATATTTCATCCACTGTGTGTAGACTCCTTACTACTTTTATTACTAATACATGATCCCATATCCTATTTTGGTAAATGTTGTTAGGAGATAACTTGCAAGGAGATGCAAAGAACGAGAGCGAGATTGTCAAGTAGTTGATTGTTTACATGGAAAGCCAGTTCCAACTCATTGAAGACCTAGTGAGAGGGTTTAGGACATTTAATAAGCAGTTTGTGGAAGATATGTTGACACTACCAAAGGAGGAAGGAGAACCGAGCAAGACGAGGAACAAGAGGCCCTTGGAAGATGGTGAGCAACAAGAGGATGAAAAACGCCTTCAAGTCAATGCCACTACTGAGGAGACCACGGTTGTGTCACCACAGAAGGAGCTATGTCCGCGGTGTGCCAAGTTTTACTCAGGGATATGTTTGGCGGGGTCAGGGCAATGTTACAGATACAAGAGGTTTGGACACATCGCTCGATGGTGTCCCAATCGGTCCAAAGGAAGGAAGAAGGAGTTTTTCAACCTGCATTTTGGGGAATAGTGGACTAGTGGACTAAATAGACTCGGTGACTAAGTATTTTGTATTTTGGATGTGTATCCCGATATATTTTGGATCATTTAGAATATGGTTGATGAATGAATGAACTTTTCTAGAACTGTTTAGGATTTTTATCCAGGATGTATAGCTTTGGGAGAGTGTAGAAACAAAGAATACTCTGCCAAAATTTTTTTGGAAATAGGAAAGAGCAAATAAGTGGAAAGAAAAATCCAAAGTGAATTAGACCAATTAGATAGATAAACGAGGTCACCTAGGTTATAACGAATTAGATAAAGGAAAGATTCATTATGGGGAGAATAAGCCAAAGAAAGTAGACAAACTAAGGGAATAAGATTTAACCAGCTAGGTAATTGCCCACTTGGTCTTGACCGTTGAGAATGGTGAATGTATAGAGAGAGTGAATGCGATTAGGTTAGATTCCTTACGCGAACAAGAAGTTTTGAAAGGCCTAGTCTAATTGTATGACCAACTTGGATTAGTCGTGACGGCAAATTCTGACATAAGGTACTCCCTGTCCATCTTTGGGAGGTGAATTAATATTGGATTGGGGTTGGAAGGAATAGTGAGACTTATGTCGGACTTGGTCTAAGTTCTTCATCTTGGTCCGAACTCAATCAAGATAACCAAGGACATGACTGCACAACTGCACAGTAAGGGCAGAGACAGTCAGTTGAACTTCTCCGGGAACGAGTAACAGAAATAGAAATGGAACCAGAAACTGAAGCTGAAACTGAAATAGAAATAGAAATTGAAACAGAGACAGAAACAAGAACAGAAATGGAAACGAAGTTTCCAGAAGTAGATTTCTGGGAATGGAAACAGAAATAGATACAAAAACGGAAACAAAAACAAAAATAGAAACGAAAATAGATACAGACACTGGAAACAGAAATAGATACAGTAACGAAAACGGAAATAGAAACAGAAACGACAACAAATACAGAAACAAATACAAAAATGGGAACAGATATGGAAATAGAAATTGAAATAGAAATGGGAATGGTTATACATACCAAAAAGAGAAGCAAGATGGAATGCGTCCAACTCAGCCATGGAGCGCTGTAGTTCATAACTCAGAAAAACTTGGATGGACGGATTAGATGGTGGAGAGCACATTTGAGCATGCTAAGTTGTGGAGTGAGAGGAAAGAACGCATGCTGAGGTCGTGAAGTGCAGTAGACTTAGGAAGGAGAACCATAGAAGACATGATGTTCAACGTCAAGTGGAGAGTTAATGGATGGTGTGAAGATTGAGAAGACTCCTCCTTGGTGTCGAATCCATGGAAATCAGTGACAAATTTGATGAGGAACGTAAATTTAAGAGGAAAATACTGTATATTCGAGAGTTAAGCGACAACGGTGGAGTGTTTACTGGGTTGAAGTGATAATTTGGATACAAGAGAGCTACCACTCGGTTCAATGAATGGCCATGATAGAGGTGTTTTTATGGGAAATTGTGTGGAATTATGCCCTTATAGAGTGAGTTCAAACGTTGAATCGACTTTTTGGTGCAAAGAGACTTGTTAGAGGTAGTCAAGTTTATCCAATAGCAGTAGTTGGACAAACTCTTCTGGATATAATGAAGTATAAGGGTACTAAGAAAACTAAGTCATCAAATGCGATAGCTGAAGAAGAGGTCTGATGCATAGTTTAGTCTTTGTTAAATTAAGAAGGGGGTATTTTGCAAAGCAAATTTCAAGGACGAAATTTATATAAGGAGGGAGGATTGTAACACCTCGATATCATTTTTCCTGTATACACGATGTAATGAATGGTCGAGGTATTTAGCATATTACATTGAGTATCTATACGTGTTAAATTGTGATGGGTATTTATGGAGAAAATATGTTGGGATGAAAATTAAGTAGGAAAACACGATGGAAAAGCTGGATTTTTGGAGATGTGGACACATGCGGAAGACATGGGGCCGAAAATTTCATCTGCATATGCATGGGAAGCCGTCCCTATGCTTTAGGACGCAGCAGGATGAGGTTTTTCGTCTTGATGTGTCTATAGCTCGACTTTTGGATGTATGCAGACAAAGGTGGATGCATGCGAATGCGGTCATTTTGAATCTGTCCAATTCCTGGACAGTTTCAGATGCGTGCAGACGCTATATGTGGATGCCTTCCTTCATCTGAATGACAATTTCGGACGACGGGGGACGGATGCAGACACGGTGATTTTGAATTTTTCCGATTTCTAAACACTTTTGGATGAACATGAACGCTTGAATGCAAACGCCATTCTTCGTCCGCATGGCAAATTTGGAGGGGTGCGGACGAAGGTAAGGATGCCATCCTTTATCTGAATGTGCAGTCCTACCTTAGGAATGGTGACTTTCAAATGCATGCGAACGAGGCCAAGACGAATATCCTCGTCAGAAACATCCCAGACCTGCGAGAAATTAGGGTTTAAAATAATAGAACTCTTGTCGTTTTGTCATTAAATTCCCACTCAACCAACCAAGGAATGATGACCCCATGCTGGTTGCCTCTCTTCCCCATGTTGGAGCCACGCCTCCTTTGCCATTTGGTGTGCTTCTATCTCTATCCAGGTAAGGTTTATGGTTTAAGCCATTCCTTTTCCATTTTGGAATCTAGCCATTCCTTCCTACGTGAGTGAGCTCCTGCGTGTGAGTCTCCTGTGAGTGAGAGAGTTTTCGCTATGATTTGTGAGCTTCTTCCCATGAGCAAAGGTGAAGCTCTGTTAGCTGGGGGTCACTGTCCACTGTGGAGTTGCTAGTGGTTGTAGCTCGTGAGCTGAGGAGTGAGCTGTTACATTTACTGTCCGTGAGTTAGTTCATCAACTAGGGTAAGGACTTGGGTGCGTCTATGCTAGTGGTGGCCCTACCCACAAGTAGTGTGTGTGAGTTGTGTAGATTTCTTACTGTTAGTTTCCTGCAATTTGAGATACCGTTGTTATTTCCTTGGTTGATAACTGCTGTTAATTTCCTACAATTCCCTTTATTGCAGTTTTTTTTATTGCAAATACTTACTTTGATAGAGATCCATGATTTACATTGATAAAGAAGTTATGAATGCTTAGTGCTTGAATGTGATAAATGCTTAATGCATGATGAATGTTTACTTGTTGTCTAGTTAAATATCTTTGAAGCTGTTATTTTCTTCATATCTCTGTGATAACTATAAGCTGTTATTTCTTCATCTGATGTATATATTGCTCTGCCACTATTTGTTCTACCATCATCATTAATTAATATTTGCGTGTAAGTTAAGTTATAGTTTAATGAACTAGATTCGATGATAATTATAACAGCAACTCTTCATCTGAGCTTCTGTTAATTAATGCATTAAGTTATTAACTATAAGATGAGCATGTTAATTGTTAATTAACTAGAACCCTGACCATGTTTAATAAACTAAACTAGTAATTATAATGACTTCCTTGAGCATGTTAATTAATTAAGATAATAATTATAATTCACTTAACCAAGCATGTTTAATTAACTAGCTAAGCATGTTTAATCCATTAGACTGTTAATTGTAATTACTTCTTTGTGTATATTTTAATTAACTAGAATAAAAACATGTTTAATCATCTAGGACAATAATTGTAATTCTTTCCTTGAGCATGTAATTAACTAGGATAACTAACTAGTATAATAATCGTAGCATATTAATTAACTAGAATTCTGAACACACTTAACTAACTAGACTATCCTTGAACATGTTTAACTAACTAATTAACTTAAGTAATTGTTTAACTAACGAATTAACTAGAGTAATAAATATATGTTTAGAATTTGTTGATGTTAACTCCCTCATTGTTACTTTCTTGTATTTTCCTGACTGCAATTATATGAAATGAAATGTTTAACGATAGAAAAGTGATGAATGATGAATGTTTACTACTAGTAGTGCATGAATGTGTAGTGCTATTGTCCTGTGGTTTCCTTACTGTTACTCCTTCATGATTCGCTATTTGATTTCCTAAATGTTCGCTTTTTAATTTCCTTATATGTTCGCTATAATTTCCTTATGTAACTAGTTAATCTAAGTTTGATAATAAATCAATCTGTGTATGTATCTGGGCATGCTTAACCAATTAACTAGTTAGTTTGAGAATGTTAACTAATTACTCTAACTACTCAGTCTGTCATTAAACCCTACTTTACTATTTTTTGCTATTACTCGTGTAGGAATCTCTGTGATAATGAGATGTTAATAACCATTAATTTGAGCATGTCAATAATCACACATGTTTACTTAATCCAATCATGTTTAATTCTAAGCATGCTTCATTAATTTGACTCACTTGAGCTTGATTAATTAATTGGAATAACAATTAGAACTAAGTTGTTAAGTCTAATGTTTTAACTTGCTTCATATGCACGTTGCCTTTAGTTCTAATTTATTATACTTGATTTATGTTGTTACCCATGTCTATTTACTATCGTCATACTCTTGTGAAACATGTAGTATTTGTTTGAATTGACTATGATTTCAGTCTAATTGCATGCCCGATCATTATGTCTTTTACGTTTCTTTTATTGTCATTATACTCTGGCAGTTAGGCGAAGCCCCTATCTTGTCGAGAACGGGAAATTAGTTACCCACAAGAGCTTAGATCTGATCACTATAACATTCCATATGGGTCCTTCAATCTTCCGCTACGAGTAAAGAACCAACGAACGAAAAGAAAAGATTGGTTTTGGGTGATACTCATTCCAAAAGAACTAAAGAGGGGCATAATCATATTGCATAACCATTTTCCTTACTGAACCTTTGGGCTTACACCTTACTCATGGTGTAGGTATATATACTAGGAAACGATGAACAGATAAAAAAGAAGGGATGAAGAATTTGCACGTGCAGGAACTTGTGGCTGGCAAGGCTAAGGGAAGTAAAAGATAAAATAGCTTGTAATTAACTTGTAATACTTTGTTTAGTATTATTTTTATTGATTATGCTTCTGCTATGTTTTCATAAAAGATTATACAACTGCTTCTGCTATATTTTCACGAATGACTTTTGATGATCCAGCTTTGAAAGTCACTCTGATTGTATTCGAAAAAGGGTTTTAATACAGGTTTTAGTCGTTACATAAAAGTTTTGAAAATTCCACTTATTTTTAAAGGTAATGAAAAGTCGGGTAATCATAGCGGTTGCCAGTGGAGGCCCTGTGTCATGGGACTAAGTTTGTATACTTTATTTACTGTTTATTTTGTTAAAATGATTGCTAAAAATTGTCGTTGAAATTATTTTAGAAATTGTTGTCAAAATTATTATTGTTAAATCTATTTTTAAAATAATGAATGTACGTAAAGAGAAATAATTCGTTATAATGCACGAAATTACGGAGAAAATATTAAAAATAATAAAATGTTATGCTGAGCATGGATATAATAATTGTTTCAATAATTTTATGTTATATTCCATGAATTGCTTTAATTCTTTTTATATGCTACTGTTATAAACTGTGACATTCATGCATCATGATAGAACTTATGAAACTACTGACATTTGTTTGGCTTGATAAATGAAATGAACCAATAAATATAAATAGGTGTATGAGATTGAGAAAAATAGGTGACGGTTATTGGTGGTGACACCATTGATGGATGTATCTCCTTGTCAGAGTGATGGTTAAGCCACAAAGATTATATGATGTATTCTATCTTCCTAGACTAATAAATCTCATACATCTGGATTATTAAGTGAAATTAAAATGAAAAGTAGAGGAGATCGGTTCTTCTCTAAGACAGACTGCATACTCAAGAGCATAAACATTGCATACATTATATTTCTTGCTGAGCGTTCGACTCATTGTATGGCCCGTGATGCAGGTAATGAATCGAATGTTATTTATGTGAAAGAGGAGGCATTGCTAGTTGAAATCTTGGGTTATCAGTCCGATTCTACCTGTTAAGTTATGGCTTAAGAAAAATAAACTGATTGTTTTAAATAATCAATTATGTTTTTTTTTTCAATAAAGGTTTGTAAACAATGAACTACCGTTTAATTTATGTAAAAATTATTATTTGAATTTATTCCGCTCAAAACTCTGATTTATTGAATTAATACAAGTTTTAAATGAATAAAAGAATTTTTTTTTATAAATTAAAAAGAAAGAAAGAAAATGGTTTTATAATGCGGGACGTTACAAATGGTATCAAAGTCTAACCAAGTCTAAACCGGTTACTGATGATAACGCAAGACTTATTGTGAAATACTCCTCCAACTGTAAGTAAATTTTGAATTGTTGTGTAATAATGTTGTTAGTTTAAATTAAATTGCTACGTAATGATGTTGTTATTTTAAATTAACTCGCTAGAAGGAATAATTGAGGGAAATTACCTTACTCGTAAAAAAATAAAATAAAATAAAATAAAAAATATATATATATATATATATATATATAATATATATATATAATAAATAAAGAATAAAATAAATAAAAGAAAGGAAAATAAATAAATGAATAATAATAATAAATAAAATCAAAATGAAAAAATAATAATAATAAATAAATAATAAAATAAAATAATAATAATAAATAAAAAGAAGGAATATATATATATATATATCATAAAAAAAATAAAATAACATAATAAATAAAATAAAATAAAATAATAATAATAATAATAATAAATAAAATAAAGGAAAATAAATAAATGAATAATAAAAATAAAAATAAATAATATATATATATATATAGGAAAATAAATAAATTTCCTAATACTCCCTAGATATTGGTCCCATTATGATGACAAAAAGAATTGAGAAAATAGAATATCAGCTACAATTGCCAACCTTTATAGTACACAACGTATTCCATGTATCGATGTTGAAGAAATGCCTTAGAGATCTAAATCTGATTGTACCTCCTAATGATGTGGAAGTCCAAACGAACCTAAACTACGAAGAAAGACCTGTACAAATTTTGGACAAGAGTAAAAGAGCTTAGAAATAAGCAGATTCGACTTGTTAAAGTATTATGGCAGAATCATTCAACTAAATAAGCCACATGGGAAAGAAAGAAAGATATGGAAGCTAAGTACGCTAAGTTATTTAATTAGTAACTTTCGAGGATGAAATTTATATAAGGTGGGAGGATTATAATATTCCAAAAAATTAATCAGGATTAAAAATATTAGTAATTATGAATTTTGGATGATTTTAGTTTGAGATATGATACCCCGATTTTTCGTAAATAGAATTAAGTAAAGAAAATTAGAAATTAATTGGTTATAAATTTGGCTAAGGGATTACTTGAATAATTATTGGAAATTATTAGAATTTATTAAGTAAAAATTTGGTTAAAATTTATTGGAGATTGATTAAATAAATTAAAAATTGAATTAAATATATAAAAGAAATAAATAATAATTATAAATTAAAGAAACGAAGATGGAGTGGGTGATATGCCAGACGACATGCTGGGCATGCAAAATTCAATGGGAGCAGTTGATACCCTCTTCCCTTGGGACCAGTCGACATGTGAGTACTGGTCGACTGTAGATGTCAACCAGTCTCACGTGAAAATGCAAAAATCAGTTTTTGCAGTGACTCTGGGCAACAGCCCAAAACCATGACTTAGGTTGGAATCATTGGTCCGGTTGATATGGATGTCGACCGACCCAAAGAAAATTGAATATTTTGTCAAATTTTACCTAAATTTCGTGACCATACCTAATTTCTATCAAAATTCTCAACTTGGCAGAATATTTCTTGGAATATTCTTTCTCAACTTGGCATAATATTTCTTGGCATATTCCTTCAATTCTTACCTATAAATAGAAGCTTGAATTGAGGGGAAATGCACACCAATTGAAGAAGAGAGGAGTGAAAGGGAGGGAAAGAATTGAGAGAGATGGAAGTGAGCTTTGAGAGAAAAATTGTAAGAGAAAGTTTGAGGGGAGTTATGAAATTTGAGAGTGAAAGTGTGGAGGAGAAGTTACTCGGGTAATCGGGAGAAGATACGTTTTGGGAAATCCAACTATAGGAAATTCTTCAAGAGATAAGAAATAGGATGCGGTAGCAGTGGAGGCCTTACGTAACAGAACTAATTTTTATGCTTTATTTATTGTTAATTTCGTTAAAATTATTGCTAAAAATTATTGTTGAAATTATTTTAGAAATTGTTGTCAAAATTATTATTTTCAAATCTATTGTTAAAATAGTGAATTTACGTAAAGAGAAATAATTCATTATAATGCACAAAATTATGGGGAAAATGTTAAAAATAATAAAATGTTATGCTGAGCGTGGATATAGTGATTGTTTCAATAATTTCATGTTATATTCCATGAATTGCTTTAATTCCTTTTATATGCTGCTGTTATAAACTGTGGCATTCATGCATCATAATAGGACTTATTAAACTACTAACATATGTTTGACCTGATAAATGAAATTGTAACGACCCAATTTTTCGTAACCTTTTAAAAATACGCTAAAATTTAAAACTTTTATTAAACCACTAAAACCCTCTTTATTTAAAACTCTTTTAAAGAAAAATCAGAGTGCGTCTAACCGGATTGCTACTAACCCTTCGTTAAACTCGTTATGAAAATCCAATTAATAAAATGAGAAAGTGTCATAAAATCTTTTATTTAAAATATAGCGAAAGCGTAAATTAATTTTATTTGAAAATGTGACGAAAGCGTAAAAATACTTTTTCTTTGAAAATATAGTAGAAGCATAAATAATACATTTATAAATATCTGAAAACGTTACTTTATATTTTACAATTGCTATTCTCTGTTACTCTTTACATTAATTAGTCTGACCAGCCGCAAGTCTTGCCCGTGCAAATCCTTCATCGGCTGCTCCTAGATCTGTTTGTCATTTTTCCTACATCGCAAGGTGTAAGCTATGAGCCTAATGCTCAGTAAGTGATAATTCCTATCATGCAATAAGACTACATGCAGCTTCAGTTCTCGTCTTTTTCTTATTTTCTTTTCTTTTATGTTTTAATCATCGTTTTTTTGTCATTTCCTTCTTTTTATCCTTTACGTTTTAAATAATCGTTTTCGTCTGTTTCTTGCATCTTAAATATTATCTTTCATTGGTTGTTTTTTTCATCGTTAACCTCCGATATAGCAGTGATGACATAATCTAAAAGTCTGCTAATCATTGATCGTTTGTCTTAGCATAATCTAGGGACCTTGCAACAGATACAAGCAGCAATGACATAATCCGAAAGTTTGCTAGCGACGATGGTATAATCAAAAAGCTCGCTAGCGATCATGCCACAAAGGCTTAGCCACAAAGGCTTGAAACGGCCTCGCGTCATATCGTTGCCTTTTTCTTTTCTTTACTTTAATTACATTAGTTATTTCTCATTTCTCTTTACTTTTTATGGTTTATTATTTATTCGTTATCTGTTTCTTCATTCGTCATCTATTTCTTCATTTGTGATTTGTTTCCTCTTTCGTTATTACTTTTTATGACTTATTATTTGTTCGTTATCGGTTTCTTTGTTCGTGATTTATTTCTTCATTCGCTTAATTACTTTTTATGGCTTATGATGCGTCCATTATTTGTATTTTTTTCGTTTGATGCTCGTGAATGCATGCAAATTTCAAGCATAAACAAACATGGAAACGTGCTGTTGTAAAACTCGTGAAATTTTTAAATAAGAAATTTCACATATAAATTTTTTTGCGTTAAAATCGTTCATTACATTGAAAAGTCAATTTGATTTGTCGCGTGGTGACCACGTGTAAAATTTTAGTGAATTAGTCAAATTGGTGAAATTAGATATTACCGAGCGATCAAATAAATTAAGAAATGATCGTTGTCGATTTGTGATTGGAGCGAATCAAGATTTAAGTCGGTAATTGAAAATTTTGATCGAAAAAGTTATCTAAGGAGCGAAATTGGAGAATTAATTGAATCAGAAAACGTCTTTGAGTGATGTCGGGAATTAATCGGAAATTGAGAATAAAAAAATTAATAAGAGGTATTATGAGTTGGGTTTTGGAAATAAGTTATATATATATATATATATTAAATAGATATGGAGAAATTGGGGGAAGAATTCCCGCCATGGGAAAGTGGGATAAAAAGGAAGTGGAATGGAATTATATAATAGTTTAAAAACGAGAGGAAGGACGGTTGCATATTGAAGGAAGAGAAATGTTTAATAAAATATGAGGAAGTGAGATAAAGAAATAAGAAGAAGTACGTGGAGGCTACTTTAGAGGATAAGAAAGTAATTAACTTAGAAGGGAAATAATAGGGTTTGAAAGAAGAGAGCATTTCGCCGCAGGGCTGGAGAAGAGTTAAAAGATAAAAAAATGAATTAAAGTGAAGAGGGAGAGAGAGGAAAGCAGGGAGGCTTTTGAAGAGAAGAAAAAAAAGGCTTTTGTATTGGGGAAGAGAACTTTGGGAGAGAGGGGACGCGATGGCGGCTGGGAGCGAAGACGGGATTCGGCATTCCGGCGTGAAGACGAACGGCGACCTGCGTCCGAGGACATTCCGCGAGGGAAGGAGACGAGTGACTCCTTCGGAAGAGGAGCGCAGCAACTGTGAACGGACGAGCGGACGAGGACACTGATGAAGTTGGCACTGTAATTTCTGCAGCTTGCATTTGATGCACATTTGGTCATAATACTGTTTGACCTCTGACGGGTGAGGGTTGTTTGCTGTAGAATTACTACATTGTATTTTGAGGGAAAATATTCAATTTGTTATCTTTGGTTGAGGAGGTTACCTGTTGATTTATGCTTGGATGTTGCTCTGTTGGTTGTGCTACTGCTAATTTATAAAAGACCCACATGTGAAAATTTGAATGCCAAGCTGTGTTTTGTTATGTTGCTGTATCGGGTGTGGGACTAAAGAGTTGTGTCCTGTTTTGATTGGCATTTTCACGAAGTGATTGGAGGGTATTTAGTTGTGGTTAATTGTACAAATGGTTGGTAACTGGTAGATATAATTGCTATACTTTAAAATGATTACTGAGAGATTTGAGGGAGCAAATCTCATAAATGGATTTCATTGGTTATGGGTTACTAAATAAAAAGGAGAAGTTGGTTAAGGCTGAGAAACTGATGGATTTTTGTTGCATTATACATACTTGAATCATTTGTATAGTTGGATTGAATAAATTCTGTACTGTTTTGTTATGTTGAAATCTGGATGGGTTAGAGTTGCAGTGGGTTGTTGTCTATTTATCCTTTATATAGTAATGCCTTGGATTCTGTCGCTCCATGTTGATCTAATGTTGGATTTGTTTAGGTCATGGATAGTCATAAATATGAATTTTTGTTGATAACCGTAATGAAAATGTAGGATATGACTAATGAGATTTTGGATTTCGGAAACTGTTTAAGTGTTTAAAGTTGGAATTTGGATTAAAGAATGTTGTTAGATGAAGTTTGAAATTTTATTGGGATTCTTAAATACGTCACTCACACGTTGGTTGGGCTTCTATTCTCGGTAGAGTGTACTACCATTCCTGATTCCGGCGAGTGTACTACCATTCCTGATGAGACAGTTGCTTAGGTTTGCAAGAGAAATCTTCATCGATGTAGGGATTTCTATACCTCTTGTATTGCATTGCATCACATCCCGTTTTCAAAATAATTATTTTGTGGAATACAACACTTGAAAAATGACGGGGACTGCTCGACAGCATGTCAGTTTTTATTAGTAGTATATTTTTTCACGTTTAATTTCGTACATGGTTTGAAATTTATTGTGCATATGTTGAGGGAGGGATCCGCTGTCCCCTTTGAAACCTTTTGCTGCGTGAAGGTTGATTGTTTGACGTGCGACAACAGATCGGGGCATTGGTGACGTGTCCTCAGGTCGAAAGCCCTGGAAGTCGTAAATAATATAGGAGGGTGATGACGTCTCCTTGGGTCGAAAGCCTCTAAATCTGGCCAGGATTTGTCCTACGGATCAGACGGTTATCAGTCGCTAAGACTTAGTTAACCTAAGTACCATTTCATTTGACGGGTGGACGACCGAGTTTACTCCTCGGCAACCCTCGTCCATTTGGAGCTTCTAGGTATCTTAGCTGTTAAATAAGTCCACATATAGCGAGCAACTGTATCTGTTATATTTGATCGTATGACGCGTTGGATCTACGGACTACCGTCATTTATATTTTCTCCTGCCTCATGAGTGTTGTCGTCGACAAGTGACCACCTATTCTCTGCTGAGTGGCGGGTGAGTCCTTGAGTGACCACCCCTTTTCACTGATAACATTTTCGGATTGACAAATGATGATGACCTATTTTACGAGATATAGTTGTCTATGTATACAATAAGTTTTCAATAAAAGTCTCATCGATGGCCTTTGGGCCAGTTTGATAAAATGATAAAGACTTTTGAAGCGATTTAAAAATCCATGTACTGTAAAATGAGAAATATAACATTGTTTTCAAAAAATATAGAAAAACTAGTTTTGTATGAGGTGCATCTAGTATAACTATACTTTACTGAGTTAGTCATTCATCCCAAACGACTCCTCCCCAAAACTACAGGTAAAGGCAGAAGCACATAAGAATCAGGATTAGAAGTGTTAATTTATTTCTATTGAGCGATTATTATCATTTGGTGATGATATTTACATTTGGGTTTGTAAACCTTAAACACCGTTGGTTTGGATTTGTTGCATAGTATTTGGATTTCATTTTAATTTATGTACCGTTACTTTCTCGTGATTTTTACTCAGACCTAGGCCCATATCCTTTTGGGTTGAATTAAATATTATAAGTCTTCTGCTAAAACTCACACATTGGGCTGGGTGATCGAGTTCTCTACGAGGATCGAGTCTCTTCATCCGGCGGTTCTGTTCGGCCTGTCTTTGTGTCGTGACAACTGTAAAAGCAGTAAACAACGAAACGTGCAAATAATAACTGTAAGCATGCTTTTAAAAACAGTAAGAACGAAACATGCTAGTAAAATGGTAAACAACGAAATGTGCATTTAAAGTTGTGACATGCTTGGAAAACAGTAAGCAACAAAATATGTTAAAAACTATAAACAACGAAACATGCTATTAAAGCGGCAAACAACGAAACGTGCTATAAAGTAGTAAACAACGAAACGTGTAATTAAAACTATAAATATGCTTGGAAAGTAGTAATCAAAGAAACGTACTTCTCCTATTCTTGCGATGTAAGATTCAAAGACCAAAACACATGAATATCATTTACCTCAATTGCGTAAAGCGTTCAACGCTTATTCGTTATCCTTTTTCTTCTTTTTTTAATATCTTCACAATTTAACAACATTTAATCATTAGTCTAATCACTTTAAATTAATTAATTAATCTCACCATCTTTTATATTCTTATTTCTTATATGTTATTTACTCGAGTTTCCTAAACGAAACTGCTTCATTAATTACAACTTAACTTAATCCCTTAATCTCGATTGATAACGTGAATCAACACTTACAAACAATATCTGAAACGAGTCATAAAACTATATTATCCAATTTCCATGATATCTTTATTCTAATTAGCGAACCGAAACTGAAACCAAAACCAACGTAACAGCAGTTAAACTTGTCTAAACATGCATAGCATAATCTAAGTTGCCAAATATTCTTAAATCTCATTGTGCATGAATTTAACCTATCATACATGCATAATAATCCCAGCAACCAAATCGGTTCCAAATATACATCCAACATGATAACAAATTTCTTCCTTACTTATATCAGAAACGAAACAAAATATAACTTTTTCAATTAACACAGAACCCCACTCTTAATTGCACATAACAATGCATCCAAGCATAATTTCACAATTTCTAGAAGCTACACAATAACAAGGGTTTTAAACACCACAACCAACAGAGTTTTTTCATTCCCAAATATTCACTTAGCAACTTAACTCAACTTCATCATTGAATTCCATCTTAACAAATTTATGATTCAATATTAACCAACAAAGTGTAAATACATTCCGGGATTAACATCCAGAATCCACCCAACAACAGAGCAGTTCAGTCCAACATATTTATCCAAAACAACATATTAACCAGTTCCAACCATTACTCAAGTGTAAAAGATTATCTCATCCCGAAATTATATGCTTCACAAAGAAATAACGACAGTAGCTGAACAATTATCAACAGAGCAATTAACTTCCAAAAATGGACATCCAACATATTCATCCAACCCATCACAGAGAATTGACGCAAATCTAACATAGCAGTTCAACCGTTCCATTTTCAGTAACAATAATCAAGATGCAAAACATAATTTCTCAACAACATTCGGCATAATCAAATAACACAACAGTGTACTACACCCATTTTTCTGTCATATTCTATTGTCCATTCATCACATAAAATACACAAGGAAATGAAGGAATTGTTCTCACCAACACCCACCTCTCGGCCATCACCAAAAAATAGAGCAACCAGAAGCATTCACAGCTCCAACCTTCAGCCTTCTCAGCTCACCCGAGAGCTGAAAAGCTCTCTGCCATTTATCCTCTTCATTTTCTTCTGCGGGTCGACAGCCTTCATAAATCCCTTAATTTCTTCTACTTAGGGTCCCCCATGCATTATTTCCTCTCCATAATTTTGTTGAGTGTCAGAGATAGTCGGAGAAATTGTTGGGAAGAAATTTGTCTTCACTTGGCCGACAATTCCAATGGTCGCAGATGAAGCCTAGGACCGGTTCGGTCCAACGTGAAATGCACAAACCTCTCTAGCCTTTTCCCTCTGCGAATCGAAGCCCTGCTAATCGCAAAAATTGTCATTGCCGAATTGCTCCCTGTCAATGCCCGATCATCAGAGAACAAAGGAGAAGGAGGAAAATCGACCAAACAGCTTACCTCACTCGTCGCCGGAAAAACACGCCTGCGGGTGCTCCTACTTCGAGCCCTAGCCGCCACTCAATGACGGCATCCCAGCTTCGCCGCGAGGGTTCGCACACTGGACCCAGCTCCGCGTCACAACAGTCTCGCTTCGGGTTCCTCTTCCTGCAAACACCCCTTTCTTTCTCCCCTCTTCTGTCGCGAACGAAAAGGGCAAAGGCCATAAAAAAAAAAACACAAACCAAATAACATAATTCTTCCTCCTTTCTTCAATTAATCTATTAACCGAACCAGCGAACCGGTTTTTCCTCTAACCCCATTAAATTTTCCTTTGTTTCTCCATTAAAATTCCTTTATTTCTATCTTTAAATTAAATCCCCCAATTAATTTTTTACAAAATTCAAAAATTCCGAAATCTCATTTTATATCTCTTCATTCGATTAAAAATCGAACCATATCATTGTTCTCTGACCGAGCCGAACCAAACCGGTCAGTCCATAAATCTCCATTTTAATTTCTCTTTAATCCAATCATTCACTTAATATCCAATTAATCTCCAATTAATCACTATTTAATATTTTAATTTAAATTTTCATATTACGAATACGTCATTGGTAATACCTCAATAATTATTCAATTAATCCAAAAATCTCCAATTTCTTTCCAATTATTCTTATTAAATTTCGTTGGGGTCTTACATAAATAAATCAATAAATGTAAATAAGTGTATGAGATTGGGAAGAATAAGTGACGACTATTGGTGATGACACCCCTAATAGATATATCTCATTGTCGGAGTGACAGTTAAGCCACAAAGATTATATGATGTATTCTATCTTCCTAGACTGATAAATTTCATACATCTGGACGGTTAAGTGAAACAAAAATGAAAAGTAGAGGAGATTGATTCTTCTCTAAGACAGGCTGCATACGCATAAGTATAAGCATTGCATACATTCTTTTTCTTGCTTAGGGTTAGACTCATTGTATGACCCGTGATGCAGGTAATTAACCAAATGTTACTCATGTGCAAGACGAGGCATTGCCATTTGAAGTCTTAGATTATCAGCCAGATTCCACCTATTAAGTTATGCCTCAAGAAAAATAAACTAGTTGTTTTAAATAACTAATTATGTTTTGTTGCTTACCACTTTCCAAGCATGTCTACAGTTTTTAATAGCACGTTTCGTTGTTTACTATTTTAGAGCATGTCTACAATTTTTAATAGCACGTTTCGTTGTTTATTGTTTTTACAGCATGTCTACAGTTTTATAGCACGTTCTGTGAACCATACGTTGAATGTTTATTTTATGTTTCCATAAATAACTGTTAGAAATTGTATGTATTCACGAGCATCATGCATCACGATTTTCAAAATAATACGAAAATGGATTTTGTGCACTGTTTAAGGGATGCTCACACATGCTAAGTGTATGGTGTTCTCGAGGGCTGATCACTTGAAGCAGACTACCATAATTTGGGTTGTAATAATAACCATTTTACCATGAAAAGTGAAACATATAATAAACAAATAATAAATAATAATAAATAAAGTAAAGCAAAGAGAATATAATAATAAAGTAAAGAAAAGACAATGATATGATGTGAGACCATTCTAGTCCTTTATGGGAACGCTCGCTAGCGGGCTTTTGGACTATACCATTGCCGCTAGCTAGCTTTCAGATTATGCCATTGCTGCTCATTTCGGTTGCAATGTCCCTATACTATGCCAGGACAGGATGACCAATGGTTAGCAGACTTTCAGACTTGCTGCTATATCAGAGGTCATAACAGAAAATAAGAAGATGAAAAATAAGAAGAACGTTGAAGATAAAAGAACAAAAAAGGATGAGAACAGAAAAGATGAGAACAGAAACTGCATACTGTTTGTAAAGGGCACAACATGAACATGTTGCATATAGGTATTATCACTTATTAAGCATTAGGCTCATAGCGTACTGTCTTGCGATGTAGGTACAAGTACGAGAGAAAACAATGAACAGATTAGGGAGCAGCTGATGAAGGATTTGTATGGACGAGACTTGTGGTTGGTTAGGCTAACGGATGTAAAGAGGATTTGTAAAATATAAAGTAACAATTTAATTTATTATCTTTAAATGAATTATTTATGCTTCTGCTACATTTTTAAAGCAAAATTAATTTACGCTTCCGCCATGTTTTGAGAAAAGATTTCATAATTATAGTTTTCTACTATTTATAAGGATTTTGGTAACAAGTGAAAGTAAAATGATTTTAACGGTTTGGTTATAAGAAAAGAACTCTAATTCCATATTAAAAGGTTTTAATAAAGATTTCAGTTGTTCTATAAAAGTTTCAAATTTCTTGCATTTTTAAAAAGTAAATAAATAATCGGGTCATTACAGTTGGTATCAGAGCAATTGTGTTTTAAAATCGATTATGTAAGTTGTCTGCCAGCACAAACTTCGACGTGAAAATACTCCATCAACTGTAAGTAAGTTACTAAATTTAATTCTCCTAATTTAAAATTTTATTTTTTATTCTACAACGAAAGGTATCATGGTTAAGGGAAGACAGATACAGATACAGAAACAGATACAAGCATAGAAATAGAAATGGAAACAGAAACGGAAACTAATACGGATACAGATATAGAGATGGAAACGAAAATGGAAACGAAAATGGAGACGGATACAGATACAGATACAGAGACAGAAACTGTAATATCCCGATTTTCCATAACATAAATTAAATAAAGATAAGAGAAATTTATCAGAGAAAAATCTGGATATTAGGCTATTTGGATAATTTAGACTTTTGGAATGTTATTATTTATTGATAATTCAATGGAAGAATTAATTAAGTGGATTATATGGTTAATAATTTATTGAAGATTTATATATGAAGAATTAAATTGGAAATAGAATTGAATAAATTAAATTAGACGAGTATTTATATTTAGATTAAATTGATAGTAGGAATAAGATCGATTAATATACGATACCTATATAAATATAGAAATTAAATAATAGAAGAATAAATGAATTAATAAATAGAATAAAATAATTATTGAAGTAAAATTAAAATTAAATTAAAAGTAAGAGGGTTGACATGGCAAGGAGATATGATTGATGGAACAATCCAATAATATATGTATAATATTTTTTTTTAAAAAGTGGGGTGGTTGGCAGCATTTGATGGTTGAAGAAGAAGTGAAGAGGAGTTGGTCGCTATTTGACCAAACTTCTATCTAAATAGACCTAACTTTCGTGTAATAAACTGATACGGAGGACACTTGTCAACAGAAGGTGAATCCTAAATTGCCTATAAATAGGCATTTCTTGATTGATTTTCACACCAAATAGGAAGAAGTGAGAGAGAACTTGAGAGTTGTGAGAAGAGGGAGAAAATTCTGGAGACAAAAATGGAAGATTTTTTAGAGTGGTTTTAAGAAGGCTCTGGATTTCAAAGTTTGGGGATAGATTCATCACTTTGGTCATAAGCAGAGTATTCGAAGGAAGGAAATTACGCGGCCACTCTAGGAATTTTGGTAATAATCTGCGCCTCTGTTAAATTGATTTAGTTGATAGTTTTAGTTAATATTATTGTTATTATCATTATACTGTTTTCAATATTAAATTAAATATATTACTGTTATTATTGCCAAGATTATATTGAAATGATAAATTAAATATATTATCGTTATTATCGAGCAAATTATATTGAAATGTTAAATTATATATTACTGTTATTATTGCCAAAGTTAATTAAAAATGATAAATAAAAATATAATAGCGTTATTAATGCAATGTTACTTAGAAATAAAAATATATTATTATATCACAATTTGGAAATAAAATTTAGTGGTGTAATTGTACTGTGCAAATAAGTTCTGTCTAGGAGACTGGTATTTAAGTGGATCCAATGTCACCCACCAGCCTGTCCTGGAAACTTATTTGGAAAGGATATTATGTCTAGGAGACTGATATTAAGTGATATGTCAAGAACCGCCAGCCTTTCTTGAGAATATTCTGATCGGTACTATCCACGAAGAGATAAAACACTTAATGGAAATAATAATGAGATAATTATAATTAGGTCATAATAGAAGGATATAATTGCTATACATAATTAAAGAAATTAGAAAACATATGAATTAGATAAGTAAATAAAAGGTACAATAGTAACAATGAAATTAAGAAGATAAATAGAAATTAGTTAAGTGGTAATTAATAGAAACATAGTAAGTGGTAATTAATAAGAAATAAGAGGCACAGTAAATGGTAATTAATAAATAAGGAATTAAAGGTATCAAAGTTAGAGTTTATAGATGATAAAAATATATTAATAAATAAATTATAACTATTTTAAAGGTATTAACGGGGAAAAGAATAAGGAGCTAAAAATGCTAAGGATCTAAGTAAGTTGATACTTACTGTGCTTTGGTCATAGGACCCTACTTCACAAGAATTAGGGGTTGTATATTGTGTGTTTACTGTTTTCATAGAATATTTAAGCTATTTACTGCTTTATCACAAATTGAGTATGTTCCGTATATTGTGCTATTAATTCCTATATGTTTATTAAATGTTCCGTATATTGTGCTATTAATTCCTATATGTTTATTAGAATTAGGTTCTTTTAATGACATATTTATTAGTCTTGAGATAATGATGAGATTAAGCATGTGGCCTCATAGAGGAGATTGATATTATATGCATTCACGAGCATCATGATTTTAAAACGATATGAAAATGGCTTTTCATGCATGGTTTTGAAAAGAGAAAGGAAACAAATAAATGATAAACAATAAAGTTAAATTCAAGAAAGGATAAGGGATATGGTAAAGAGTGAACCCGAGGTTCTTTCTAGGGCATTCTATAACGTAAAGGATGAACCCGAGGTTCTTTCTAGGGCATTCTGGTATTAAAGTACAGGTGAGCCCTAGGTTCTTTCCAGAGCATTCTGAGACTAAGGTCTAGGGTAAGCCCAAGGTTCTTTCCAGAGTATTATGGGACCAAAGGTATAAAGTTCAGGGTAAGCCCGAGGTTCTTTCTGGGGTATTCTGGACAGAAAAGAAAAGTAAAATGAAAACGAAAAACGAAAAAAGAAAAGAAAAGGAAAAGATATGGAAACAAAAAATGAAAAAGGATTTTAAAATGCATAGCATGTTTATTTTATTTTATATAACTTACTAAGCATTAGGCTCATTAGTTAAGTCTTGTTGATGTAGGTGATAAAAGTGTTGATATACCAGCAGAGGAGAAGATATTTCAAGAGAATCCCTTGGGTTATCAGGCGGGTTCTACCTGATTGGTTATGGCTCACAGTATAATGAGTGTTTTAAATAAATGTTTTGTAATCATGGATCTTTACTCTAAAACTTAAACTATGTTTTGAAATATCAATATCTACTTCATTTTGAATAACTCTGATATGTTGTTAAATTAACACATTTTGAATAAAATAAGCACAAAATTTTATACTACAAATTTTAAAGAGAAAAATGATTTTAAAATAAATGGGGCGTTATAAAAATAGATACGGAAATGGAAATGGAAAAGGAAACATATACAAATATAGATACAGATACAGATACAGATACATATACAGATACGACTATGAAAATGGAAACAGAAACGAAGACGGATACAAATATGGATCAGATACGGAAACAGAAACGGAAATGGAAGCGAGTTTCCAGAAAAAAATTTCTGGAAATGGATACGGATACATATATAGATATGGAAATGGAAACAGAAACGGGAACGGAAACGGAAACGGACACGGATACTGGATCAGATACAGAAACTGTAATAGAAATAGAAACAGGAACAGAAACGGATATGGATACAGATACGGAAATGAGAACTGATACGGAAACGGAAATAGAAACGAAAATGGAAAAGGAAACGAATACAGATATGAAAACAGATATGATATGAGCACAGAAACGAACACGGAAACAGGAACAAAAACCAAAATGGACATGGATACAGAAACAAAAATGGGAAAAGATACGAAAATGAGTACGAATACGAAAAAAAATGTTTAGAAAAGATCGCTTCCCCTAAAACGAAGGAGTTAATTAGCCTAATTATAATGAAGTAAGTAAAGAAATTATACAGGGATATTCGAAAATGAAAAGTAACATCACCAATTAAAATAATATTTAGGATTAATTAAAACTAGTAAATGTTGGTGGAAATAAATGATATAAAGAAATAATGAACAAAATGAGACATGGAACGAAATAATAAACATAATAATTTTTAAAGACAAATAAACATTGAATAATATAATTGTATAAAGAAACAATAAAATTAATAACAAACGGTTTTTTTTGAGATTTTAAGTGTAAAGGGTTTTATCAACTAAGCTGCTATAGTTTAAAGGAGTAGCTTATGATTCCACAAGTTTGGAGGGATGAATCTAATCAGCGAGGACATGTGTGGGTTAGATTCAAGTTATAAAGTTCAAGAAGAGTTTTGGAAAGTAATTAAGGGAATGGAAAATTCAGTAACTAATGAAGAGTGGATCAAGGAAACTCTTTATTTAAGGAAATGTGGGTGATTATTTTGGAAAGATTGTCTGGTTTGAGCGTGATGTACACAAAATAATTGCATCAAGGGTGTCTTTTAGAATAGAAGATGCGAGTAAAGATGGATTTTGTTGAGTGTAATCGATATTATGGTGCATAAAAATGTTTGCGTGCAATGAAGTTGGACATATTGTAAAGGAGATTTTGGAGAAGTTTTCTATTTTGCAATAAATATAATTGAAAGTTAGGTAATTTGGATGTGAATTAGTGTTTTTTGCTAGCTCCTTATGCTTTGCAAAAGTGAAAATAATAAAATCATTTGGATGTTTTGCATAAGAGTTTGATGCATGGAGTTATTTTGTGTGTTGTGGTAGTACGAAGAGTAGAAGTTATTTGGTTATGAGATCCGAGAAGTACATATGTTGAGCAAATTTTGAGGATGAAATTTATATATAGAGGGATGAATGTAATACCCCATTTTTTTGTATTATAATTTAATAAGGATAATTGGAAAGTAATTATGAGGTATTTGGATTAATTGGATAATTATCAGGGTATTACTAAGGACGTATTCGTAAGATTATAATTTAAAAAATTTATTGGAATTAAAATTTAAGGATAATTAAATGAATATTAAGCGAGGAAGTAAAGAAATGGGAATAAAGGGGGATCAATTATAAAATAAAAAGGAAAATAAATGGAGTTTGGAGGAGTGAACCGGTTCAATAGGAGAATAGGTTCAAGTTGTTATGTTGGTTCTGTCTGGAGACTTAGTAACGACATCAGGCCACTATGCTTCAGAAATGAGATTTGGCCCTTGGCCATTTTCTCAAGGAGAAAGAAGAACGAAAGTGAAAGAGCAGAGAGAGCGATGGCGAGGGGAAGCGATGGCGAATGGGAGGTGACACGACGGCGAGCTCGGGCTCAACCAGAGTTCTCTCACTGTGGGGCGAGGTCCAGGCGAACGACTGTAGGCGATACAGAGCGGTGAATGTGCCAAATACTCCTCGAGGGTCAGATTGTCGGCAATTTTTGGAATGTTTCATCTATCTCCCAAATTGGAGCTTTAACTTCCACTTATGCTTCATTTTGAACAAGACCATGTGGAACATGGATGCTGTAACACTCCGACTTTTTTCAAGTGGATAATTATTTAATTATCGGGGTATTACAAAGAACGTATTCATAAGAATTCCATTTATTGAGATTAAATGGAATTTAATGTAATTAAAATAAATATTAATTTAACGAATTTAAATTATAATATTTGAGATTTATTATAATTGTTGTACATTACGGATTAATTTAATTATTTTACGTTAAGGAATTAATTAGGATTAAATTATGGAAGAATTAAAATATATTAGAATAAAAAATAGTTAAAATGAGGGAAGCGGAAGGAATGAACCGGTTCAGTCGAACCGGTTCACTTTGGCCTTGTTGAAAATGAAATGAAAGAGGGGAGGATTCACTTGGCCCGTAGTTTGTTTTTGAAGGAGAAGGGCAGAGTAAGATTCGAAAGAGAGGGGGGAGCTCGGTGAGGGGTGATTTCTTTGGCGAAGCTTCTTCGTAGGCCCTGGGAAATCTACATCCATCTCTTGGATTCGAGGGATAACCTATACCATTAACCCTAGCCGTTTGCGTTTATATACAATGAGGGAATGAGTGCTTCGCAAGGGGTGTGATTTGAAGGAGTCGGGAGAGCTTTCCAGCGATTGACCTTTCTTTAGGTGGGGTTTCGACGTGAGGCAGAACCTATGGGTACGATTCTGGCAGCGGTTGGGCCTTCTTCGTGAGGTAAGATCCCCTGTGTTTACTCCTCGGTTTTCTTGGCCGAGCTATCGAAAGTGGTTGGATTATGATGTTTTTTCTGTCTATTTTCCGTGGATGTGGGTTCCTTCGCTGTTGGATGCTTCTGCACTTCCGTGTTGTTATGGGGATGGCCGAATTGGTTTTGAGCGCCGAATGGCATTGGCGAAGAGGAAGAAGGAACGAAGGGTTGTCCCCAGGTGGTCCTGCTCTTGGGTGTTTTTCTGCTGGAGGTCATGGAGTGTGTTCTTCATTCGGTAAGAACTTGGGCGTGTCTTGGCCAGGTGGAGGCCCTACACCGCAAGTAACGTGTGTGTGAGTGGTAGAGTCTATATGTTTTTATGTCTGAATATTTCCTCATTGGTATACCTGTATATTCTCTATGCTTGTTTTCTATATGTTTTACATGTTGTGTGCTTTAGTTCTCTGTAACCTGCCTTTGTTGTATTTGCAGTAGTGTAATTATTTTGCATGCTCAAATAGGTTCTTCTGGCTTAATTTCTCTGTTGATGGTTCCATTTGTTGAGTTCCCACCTGTGAATTAGTTCTTTGAGCATGCTATCAAAAATGAATAATTATAACTAGTGTAATTAACTAGTATATTGAGCATGCTAATCAAATTGTTAATCTGTTAAGTATGTTAATCTAATCAACCTAGCTAACTAAACATGATAATTAATAGAAGCATGTAAATAAATTAGGATATAACCTTTCAAGCATGTTATGGTTCTTTAATGTATTGTTAGTTCTCTGTGATATTTGTTAGTTTACTGCTTTGTTATTAATGCATTGTTAGTTCTCTTTGTTAGTTTGTTATGAGTGTTAGTTGCTGTTAGTCTCTATTAAGTGATGCTATTAGTTTTGTCATAAGATAACGGTGGTTTCGTTGACCGCTCACTCGTATGATTAGTTTGATTGCCTTGTAAATGTTAATTAGTTATAAAATTACGAACTGAGCATATTTAGATTAACTTAATTAATGAGCATGTTAATTAATAGCTTAACTAATTTAATAGTAGTCGATTAGGTTGTTAATCTACTAGTTATAAGTTATAAACAAATCACTTAGTGATTGAATGTATGTTATGCATGCGCCCTTAGTTATTTCCTGTATGTACTTTAGGGTAGCCTTAGGCATCATAACATTGAAACAATTAGAAATACCACCACGCGGTGGCCACAAGAAATCACTTGAGTGTGGAAAAATACTAATCTTTCTCTTGTCAGGATCACAAGACTAATTAATGTAATTAATTAAAAATCATAGGATTCCCCAAACTCCATGCTCCACGTACGAGCTATTCGTAAAAAACGAAACTAAAATATTGGTTTGGGGGGGACCCATTCCGAATAATTAAATAACAGCATTTCATATGCATAAACTCATTTTCTTACTAGGCTTTTAGGCTCATATCTTACTTGTGGTGTAGGTACACGTACGCGCTGAATCCTCAAGTAACTAAAGAAATAGTTTGATGAGGGATTTGCACGAGCAAGCTTGTGGTTGGCCAGGCTATGAGAAATAAGAGAGAGTGAAATTGTAATTAAGTTGTAATTTAATTTAATTTTTAAATTGTAATTAAGTGTTTAGTTTATTTCCTTTAAATTATTTACGCTTCCGTAAATGTTTTTATTTCTATAAATGATTTATTTCCGCAACGTTTTAAGTGTACCTAACAGCCCGGCTTGCACTCTGATATGTTTTTCTCAAAATTTAATGCATTTTTAAATGTATGAAAATTTGGGTCGTTATAGATGCTGGTTGTACAAAAATGATGATTTGAGGATACTCCTCTTTGATCACCTACAAAAAGAACTCTAGAAATAAAGTTAAAAAATCTACATGCTTGATTGTGAATGGAGGGAATCCATGGCACATCAATTCTACTACATGGCATCTTTCGCTCACGCAAAGCATCTTTCTACGGAAGCATCTTCCATAATAGACTCATCATTTTATATGAGATTACATCTCATAATAATCATTTGGACTCATCATTTTATGAGATCACACTCATAATAATCATTTGGAAAATGATACAATGTTGGACATAAAATAAAACTTCTACCTCAATGACCTACTAATAGCTAGGGAAAGCTCAATCGAATGGGAAGGTAATCAATCTGAATTCCATGTTAATCCAATGGAGCTATCAAATTATATGGATTATCAATGAATTCCTCTCTAAAAAATCCTTTGTAAAATGTGTTGGAGCCCATACCCGGGATAGGAACCAACTTTTGGAACTTTCGAAACAATCCCCAAAATATTAAGAAATTTAAAAACTCTTTTGGACATCTACTCCACGTGTCACACGAATATCACATTGGCTTTGTTCTTTTGCAAAGCTAGGGGCGCGTTATATCCATTTCACTGTTCATAGCGGAAGCCTCAACTCCTGCAGAACTCTCTAGCTCCGCTCATGTACCGCTCACATGCTTATGCTAACACGAGCAGAGACTTCCAGCAGCTAACACATGTCTCCTCGAGACACACACATTCATTCTCATGGAAGTAAACACTTTCACAAGCGAATATTTGTAAACACATGTCCTATGTTTAGCCATGCGGGCACGCTTGCGTGTTCCCATGAAAGCTAACACGTTTGTAGTAGCGAATGCTCCCACGGAGATCATATCTTCCTAGACGTGTGTCTTCCTCTAGACATATTAAATCATTTTTCAGGAAGCAAACTCTTCCACGAGGCACTCCAAAACATTTAATCCTCGCTATTTTAGAAACATGGGCTCCCACTACAAAATCCTAGGCTCATGCATGCATTTTTTGGCCAGTTCTTAACAAACTAGAAAATCAAAGATTTCCATTCTTCTCCAATTTTTTTTTTTTTAGCAAAACTCTAATTTTAATCAACTAAAACATTTCAGAAAATAAACCAAACTTGTTTTCACACAAAATTACAATTTTTTCATTCATTATTTTGAACTTTAAAAATCCATAGAACTAATCCCAATCACATAGCAAACGGTACTTGAGTTTTTATTTTTACCTCACCGAAGTTGTAACAACCCGAAACTAATCCCCCATAAACGATGTAATCTTGTTTTTAGATGAAAAGAATGTAATGCATTTCGTGCCTATATTTAATAGTTATGACTTGATAATTTTATTGAACGTCCGAGTGGGATAAAACTTAGTTGAATTTTTGAAGAAAAGATGGATTTTTGGTCTATGGGACACAAGCGGACGATGTTGCAGACGAGACATGTCATCCGCAACACCCTGGAAGGACATCCAAGACTTGGGATGACTTAGGACGCCGTCCAGCGTCCCAACCTCACTTTTTGAGGTGTTGCAGATGACATATGCGGACGATTCGGACGATACATGACGCGTCCACAATGAATCTGTGTAAGTCTGGGAACTTAAGATGACTGTGGACGACTACCGATGAGGATGGGAGTTGTCCTATTTGAATCTGTCCAATTCCTGGACACATTCGGACGACATATGCGAAAGGTGCGGACGCGAGAAATGGCGTCCGATTTGAATCTATCCAATTCCTAGACACATTTAGACAACATATGTGGACGGTGTGGATGCGAGAAATGGCGTCCGATTTGAATCTTTCTTTCTCAAATAACCTCGCGAACGAATGATGCAGACGCCGATTGGCGTCCGAATTGCGACTGCGGACGGTACATACATAGTTGGGGATGCTATCCGCTGTCCGAATTCAGGTTTTAGCCTTTTGATTTCGGGCTTGAGGGCGACTGCAGACGCGAGACTGGCGTCCGCAAACGTCTGAATCGTATCAGTTCAGCGATAAATTAAGCAAAATCTGAAGAAAGAAAACGTGGGTCGAGGAGTTGTCGCACGATGTTGTCTCCCCCACGACCAAAGTCGATCACACCTCCATTATTATCCCACGTAGGACACGATCTAGGGGGAGGAGGCCTATTTCTTCAGCCCTCACTCTCTCTCCCTCCATTTTTTGGATCTTGAAGCTAGAGTTGGGGTTTTCTGTGTGGGAATCCTGGGAGAGCAGCTGTCTGTGAGGAAGGTCTTCAAATAGGTAAGAATTTGGGTTGTCGTTGGCAATTTTGAGGCCCTACACACAAGTAATTAAGTGTGTATAAGTTATGTTGATTTTACTTTGTATGCTTTTGTAATTGTAGTTCGTCTGTTGTGGATCTTCCTATCTTCATTGGTTAGTAATGATTAGTTAGTTATTTGGATAATAAGCCTTGAGTTCTCTACATTATAATTCATACTTGTTCACTGATGAAACTAGATTATGATATCAAGATTAACAAAGAAAGTATGAGACATGAATGATTTAATTTCTATGTAGATGAGTTGAACTAAAAGATGCATTTCCCTACACTGTGAATGTTATCCTGTGAAACCTCAGATCTGTGATATCTCATTGTTATGCTCTATTGCCACAATATATGCTGCTCACGACTGTTATTTCATTCTAAGCATGATTTCCTTAGTATTTTTATCTCTGTTGTTATCTAGTTACCTGTTATACTTTGTGGCCACATTATATGCTGCTCACAGTGGTTGTTTCGTTCTAAACATGATTTATTTAGTATTTTTACCTCTGTTGCTATATGGTTACCTTGCTGTCATAAGAATGTACTAAGTTAAATCTTAAACCATAACAACTTTAACGAAGGATAATCCAATGTATATGGAAATTCTGCTATAAAAATGTTGTAGTTATTTACAGCCTTTGAAGAGCATGTCCCGTTAATCTCTGTTAGGTGTCAATTCGTTATTGTGCGTGATCAACTTGATGCATGTTTCTCGTTTTATTTTATTACATTCTTTGCCTTAATGATCAATGTACAAACATGATTAATATTTATTCCCTGTGATCATCATTATTTAAGAAGCATGCTGTATTATTTGATTTTCACTATTTCTCCTTGTAAATACTAGCTATTTAATTGTTCTTCCTTGTAATCATGCTTTATTTCCTGGCTTTATTTACTCCAGAGCATGAATTGTTATTATGTTTTCCAGAATATTGTTATCGTTTATAGTTATCCAAAGCATGATTCGAAAGTATGACATACGATTTATCAAATTCTGCTATTTGGGTAATTCAAAGCATGATCTGTAGTTTATATTGTCATACATTATTCTCGTCATCAATTGTTAAACAAAGCATGAATAGATTAAATAAAACATGGTTAGACATTGTAATTGCTGCTATTCATGATAGATTAAAAGCATGTGTAGATGTTGAGAAATCTTACCGTTTATATAGGTTAAAGCATGTTGGAATTCCCGTCATAGTCATTCGATTTCATATTTAGTGTTCTTATTATTACAGTCTCCTTTTCCTTAAAAAACATGTTTTGTTTATTCAAATGTAATACGTCGTACGCTGCCATAAGTCAATAGAACTCATTCCATTATGAAGATCATGGTTATATAATTTTATTTACTATGTTTGTAGAACTTAACCATTATAATCAAGTGTATAACAAAGCATGCTAAAATCCTAACATTTCTGAATTATGATTAAGCTTGGGTGTGTAAGAAATCTATGCTTAGTTAAAATCATCTGGTGGTATGATATTACAACATTTTTTCTTCTTTATGTATACGTTGTGCTATTTGACTGTGAATTCTTTGAATATTGTTGTTCGATATCCATATTTGTGCTAGTTTTGATAGGAGTGTCCTCATGCATTCATGTAATAGAAACTAATTAGGGAGTGTCCCCTCGGGGCAGTACTCACATGAATGGTAAGGGAAAGTAAAACGAATAAGAAAAGACAACTGAAAGGATAAAAGGAAGTTAGGAGGTGAATGGGTAGCGGCCCTAGTCTAACAATTAGGAAATACCCCTATCTTATCGGGAACGGGACCTAGTTATCCTTAGGAGGTTATGTCTGACCCACTATACCATCCCGTACGGGTCTTTTAATCTCTAGCTCGAAGTACGAGTAAAGAAAGAAAGAATGAATGAATGAAAGGAAACGTAAATGAAAGAATTTGTTTGGGTGGTCCCCACTCCAAAGGAACTAAAAGAGAGGCATTTACATTATTGTTTTCCCCATTTCCTTACTGGGCCAAAAGCTCACGTCCTTACTTGTGGTGTAGGTAATGAAGTAATCATACCAGGAGTTAAAGAGAAGGCCATTCTGGTGGAGCCTGCGGCTTATCTGGTGGAAACGCAAGTGGAGCAGTAGGAGTAGTATGGTTTGCATAAAGAAGATACGTTGATAATAAAAAGGGTTTAATGTCAAACTTAGTTGTGAACGTTTATTAAACCTTTTCTTGTTTAGTTGATTTAGTATCGGTATGGTATTTAGATTCAAAATTCTTATTTAATATAAAATTATTACGTATTTAAATTTACGCTTCCGCAATTTAAATTAAGCATGGTTGATTTTCTTCAAATCCGACAAATGGTTTTAGAAAGTTAGTAACACTCGAATTTATGCACTCTAATTTAACTTATTAAATGTTATTTTTTTTAGGTCATTAATTGAATTAGAAATATAATGAGTTCTTAAGATAAGTAAGAGATTCGGGTCATTACAGAAGTGCTGAGAGTTACTCTTTCCACTTGAAAGTTTAGATTTCTTACCAACGATTAATCAAATATTCTGGCGAGAATTTAACATTCAAACGAGTCAACTCAAGCATTCAAATGAAATTTAACTCACTAAACCCAACAGCAGCTCCAACATTCACAACTAATTTAACTAGAACTAAGGATTACCTCACAAAGATGTCTCAATGTCCAAGTCTCTAACTCTAGTAATCCAATCGATTGACAAAAATTCATATTTGTTCACAAATGTCACCAACAAAAATTTTCACACTCGGCCTCGGTGTTCACTCATTGAAACACATGTCTTCTGAAAATGGAATATAGAGTAGGGGAAGTTGTTGTCCATTTAAGGGCGAGGAAGGACAGTTGAGCCAAAATGAGAGGAGGACACTCAGCTTAAGTGAAGGAGAATTTATCTAAAATTTTCAATGAGTTTAAATGGAGGTGGGTCACTCCGATCGGTTTAAAAGGCAGCGGTTCTGTCACACCCCAAAGAGGACTTGAGACAGAACGGGGAACAATCTGACTAGGACGGAATCATCTTTGTAATACCCAAATAAAAATCTCCATGTATTAAAAGATTTTACAGGATGAATATTTTGATAAAAGAAAATACATTCCGCAATTGTGTATGGTCCATTTATGAAAAAATATTATGGGATGAATTAAGATGGAGAAATGATTTAGTAAAAGTGAAGAATTAAGGGGGATTATTTAAAACTACAAAATTTTTAAAGAAATTTCATAGCAAGAAGAGCAAGTTGGAGAAATCAAATAAATTTGGATTGCATGGGAGAGGACGATATCACAGACGAAATGGCAGTAGTGTGATTTATGCGGAACCGGTCTACTGTGCATGTCAACCAAGAATTTTTGGTCGTCTGTGCATGTCGACCGGAACCACTGTGTTTTGCAGGAAACAGATTTTCGTGTTGAACCAGTTGACATAGTGGACTACATCACTATCAACCGTAGTGAAGGAGCTATTGCCTTGGATTGTTTAGATGTGCAATGTTGTTGGCATGGGGAGAGGATTTCAACCATGAGAGCTTCAAGTGAGGTAAGAAGTAATTTTGTGTTGTGGCCGGAGGAGATCCACACCACAAGTAGAGTCTATTTTACTGTGAATGTTACTCTGTTGAAGGATTGAATACCAAACCCTAATTTGTGAATGTTAATTTGTTGGATATTTCGATTGGTGCTCTCTGCCTAATTAATTCCTTGTTGTTAGTTGCCTATTTTGATTTCCTATTATTTAATGGATAATCTGTTAGTTTAGATTTATGTTGCTCTGTGTAGTTAAGTCTCTGCCATTTAATACGCACTATTAGCTTAATCTTTTTATCATGTTGCATTGATGATGAGTATTGGTCTCTTATTTAATTTTGGAAAATAATCTGGTAATTCTATACTACCCACTTGTGTTTTAGATGGTTATTGATAATATTGGAAAAACTTGTTTAATGTATAGAAAAGTTCAAAATGATATATTCTTAAAAATGGATACTCTGTGATAGAGGTGGCTAACGAACCGAGCCGAGCCGGCCGAGCCTGAAAAAGTCTGGCTCGTCGAGCCTGCCGAGCTTAACGAGCCTGCCGAGCCTAACGAGCCTGCCGAGCCTAACGAGCCGAGCTTAACGAGCCGAGCCTAACGAGCCGAGCCTAACGAGCCTGCCGAGCCTAACGAGCCGAGCCTTAACGAGCCGAGCGAGCCTAACGAGCCTTAACGAGCCGAGCCTAACGAGCCAAATATACATAAATAATAATATCTTATATAATGTTTCGTAATTGATAAATACTATTGTTGCATACTATTGCATACTATTGTTGCATACTATTGTTTCGTAATTGGTGTGCGGTATCATTTATTATTATAATAATTTATTATAATGTAAAAATACTATAATTAATAATTTAATTGAATAAATATTTTTATTGAATTGAATAAATATTTTTATTACAATTTCAAAATGAAAATGAAAATTACAATTTCAAATATAAATTACAATTTCAAATAACAACTTACAAGATAAAGAAAATATATGAAAATGAAAATTACAATTTCAAATTTAAATAAAAATTTAGTCTTCGACATCCAAATTTTTGAATTCTTCAACTATGTCATCTTCTCGTTGTTGATCTCTCGTCACAGCGTCGTTCCAATCCTTTATGCAAATGAGTGCCTCAACGATTTCTGGTGCAAGTCTTCCTCGTTTATCATCGTACACACGTCCACCTGCACTAAAAGCAGACTCCGATGCTACTGTAGAGACCGGAGGTGTTAGTAGATCACGTGCCATTCTAGAAAGAATAGGAAATGAAATAGAGTTGACTTTCCACCAAGCCAAAATATCAAAATCCTCGGGGCAAGAAATGTTATGGTAGGTGTTAAGATAAATATCGAGTTCATTTCTTTGTGAATTATAAGAATGAACATTGCTATCTATTTGCTTAAATATATCATACATAAAATCTTGTGGATCTCCACCACAAGCACCACTACTAGAACTAGCATGCATATCATATGACGGAATTGAACGATTATTAGAATATTTAATTTCATAAGAAGAAAATAAATTATCAATTTCATTTCTTAATTGAGCACCATTAATTGAAGAAGAAATACCTAAATTAGAAGAAATTCTATCAAGCATTATACGCACTCCATCTAATTTAAATCTAGGATGCATTATGCATGCAAAACAAAAAATATGAGGTATGTTAAGCCAATATTTTTTAAATTTTTTTTCCATTTTTTCAATTAATGCACAAAATTCGTTTCTTTGTTTAAATATTTGAAAAGTACCCGTTAATTTTATAAAAATTGGGAGAACAAGATGAGTAGTGGGATAATAAATTCCCGAACATTTATTTGTAGCTTCATAAAATGGTTTTAAAAAATCAAGAAATAAATTAGCAATATCGCAACTATTATGATCAAGAGTAATACATTTTGTTTTTTCACTAATATAAGCACAAATAACTAACCAATATGGCTTAGCATTTTCTAACATTAAATAAGTCGAATTCCACCTTGTATCTACATCGGTTTTTAATTTTCTTGGTTTAAGTTGAGCAATTTTACAATATTCTTTATATTCTTGTTGTCGCGTATTAGATGAAGTAATAAAAGAAATTGCAGATCGAATAGATTCAATATGTA
This sequence comes from Begonia loranthoides, assembly GCA_022433065.1. Taxonomy (NCBI): domain Eukaryota; kingdom Viridiplantae; phylum Streptophyta; class Magnoliopsida; order Cucurbitales; family Begoniaceae; genus Begonia; species Begonia loranthoides. The sequence continues at coordinate 531,511 of JAJTVF010004539.1, forward strand.
GCGAAATATGTGACATGCCATCTCGAACAACTAAATTTAAAATATGACAAACACATCTCATATGAAAAAGAGTATTATGAGCCGTATCTAATTGAAATAACCTTTTAAATTCAAAAATTGCAACATCGTTAGCAGCAGCATTATCTAGCGTAATACTAAAAATTCTATCTCTAATAGCATATTTTTGCAAAATTCCAACAATATATCTATAAATGGTAACGCCACTATGTGGATATTCACAACTACGAAATCCTAATATTCTTTTATTTAATTGCCAAGAGTCATCAATAAAATGAGAAGTTACGACAATATATCCTAAAGCATTAGGTGCACTCCATAAATCAGAAGTAATACAAATAGACATAGACGGAGCATTTGAAAAAAACTCAATTAATTCATTTTTCATATGATTATACATTTTAATAATATCACTTCGCGTCGTACTTCTAGGGACTCGTCTAAAACTAGGATTAATATACTCTTTCATAAAATTTTCAAATAACTCGCTATCAAACATAGATAAAGGTGCTTCAGATTGTGATATATATTTTGCTACTCCTTCTCTCATTTTATTATGTGAATACATAAAATTGCCACTGCCACTAGCATTTATGAGTGTTTGTGTAGGGTCTTTCACTTGCTTGTTAGCGTGACATTTTTCATAATGCCTACCAAGTGTGCTAGTAGAACTACCGGATACGTATGCATAATGTTTAATACAATATTTACATTGTGCTCTACTTTCTATTTTTCCACCAATTTTAATATCTTTTATTTCAAAATTATTCCATACCTCCGATGTTTTACTTCTTTTTTTTCTAGGTGACGATATGGATGCATGTGCCGATGATTGATCAATTGCAATTGTGAGATTATCTTCCCTAATTTCTTCAATATCATCGTTAGTGTCATTAAAAGTGTCAATCAAAAAATCACGAGGATCCATAATTAAAAAAATTGACTACTACGAAACAATTAATAAATAAAATGATACCGCACACCAATTACGCAACAATAGTATGCAATTGTTGTGAATTGTGATCACCTCCTCCCCGAATACGAGTCCTACAAAAATTGGAAAAAAAAAAATTAGTTGTTTTGTAATACACATTAAATTAAAAAAATTAAAATTATAAAAATAAAATATACCTTTGAAATTGGGAGAATGATGGAGAGATTAAGCAATTGAGAAGGAGATATTGAGAGAAAAAGAGAAGAATTTGTGAAAAGATTGAGAGAATGTGAGAAAGTTGGGATGAAAAATTTGAGAGATAATGAGGAGTATATATAGAAAAATTTTTTTCAACCGTTAAATTTTTCAACCGTTGCCAACGGTCCGTTGGCATTTGGCAGTGACTCACTGCCAGTGAGGGGGCTCGCCACAGGGAGGGAGCTCACCTCCAGACTCCAGTGCGCTCCAGGCAACGGTCTAGAGACCGTTGCCAATGCCATCGCCCCTCGCCTGCTCGCCAACGGTCTTCAGACCGTTGCTTCTCTGTGAGTCACAGAGAAGCAACGTTGCTTCTCTGTGAGATTTCTCACAGAGAAGCGGCGAAGGCTTCTCTGTGAGAAATCTCACAGAGAAGCGGCGAAGGCTCTGTCTCGACGTCGGGACAAAGAAGCGGCGAAGGACAGAGTCGCGACGTCGGGAGTTCGCGACGTCAGGAGTTCGCGACGTCGCGAGTTCGCGAAGGCTTCTCTGCGTCGGGAGTTCGCGTAGGCTTCTCTGCGTCGGGAGTTCGCGACGTCGGGACAGAGTCGGCGAGCTCTGTCTTGCCGGCGATCGCCATTGACGCAGTCCTCGTCGTCCCGACTCTGTCCTCATCGTCGCGAGCCCGGTCCTTCACGCGACCTCTGTCCCCGTCGTCGCGAGCTCCGTCCCCGTCGTCGCGACTCGTCAGCTCGGGCCAGAGGGATCCCGTCTCCCCGTCGTCGTGGGATCCCGTCTCCCCGAGTCGTGAGCTCGGGCTCACAGTGAACATCTGGCGGGCTGGCTCGCCTGCTGGCTAGCCGGGCCAGCCCGCCAGGCTCGCGAGCCAGCCCGCCAGGTAGGCTCGCGAGCCCGGGTGCTCGGGCTCGGCTCGGCCCGTCTACCGGGCCCGAGCTGAGCCCGCTCGGTACTGTAGCGATCCGAGCCGAGCTCGGATCGCTACAGTACCGAGCCGAGCCAGCCCGCCCATTAGACACCACTACTCTGTGAATATAGTGTGATGGGATTTGTTACTGTCATTGTGATATGAATCTTCTAAATATAAAGAAAAATGGTAAAAAAAATAATGATTTATTCATGTGCACTTGCTCTATTAATTGATTAAGTGAACCAGTATAGTTTTGTTAATTATCTACCTGTGATTTAAAGATCTATTTTGTTGACTTATGCCACGACCCGGAAACGAGCCGGACAAAACCGTCTGGTGAGGCGACTTGATCCTCAAAGAGAACTCGATCACCCAGCTCAAGATGTGGATTAAGTTGCAAAAGACTTTTATATTATGTGCGGCCCAAAGAATATGAGCCTATGTCCGAGTAGGGATCACAAAAAAATTACGATACGAAAATTTAAAATGAAACCCAAGTACTATGCTGCAAATCCAAACCAATAGTATTAAAGTTTACAGACTCAAATAGAAATGTCAAATCCTTACCAACTAACAATTTAAAATGCACAAGTCACTAAAACAGGAATTAAGAAATAATGAGATTCTTCAACTTTGTATCCTCAGTCCCTCTTACCTTTACTTGAAATTTTTGAGAATGAGTCGTTTGGAGTGAGTGACTAACTTAATAAAGTATATCTAGACGAGGTGCTTCATATTGCGAAAATGAGTTTTTCTCTTTTAGAAAACAATGTTCTATTTTTCATTTTACCGTACATAGACTTTTTAAACTGAAATCTTTTTTCATATTATAAATCCGGCCCAATGCTATCGATAAGGCTTTTATTGAAAACTTACTGTATACATAGACAACTATACCTCGTAAAAAAGGTCATCACCATTTTCCAATGTAAAAATGTCATCAATGAAAAGGGGTGGTTGCTCAAGAACCCAACCGACACTTATAAGAGAATAGGTAATCGCCCATCGATGATAACACCTCATGAGACAAAGGAAATATAAATGACGGTGATCCGTAGATCCATCGCGCCACCCGAGTTGCTGGCGAGATACCTCCGCGATGAAACAACCCGTATGATCAAACAGAACGGATAAGGTTGCTCGTGATAGGCTTGTCTATCAGCTCAGATACATATAGGTTTCAAATGGACAATGGTTACCGACAAGCAAGCTCGAGCCATCACGCCACCCGTCAAAAGAAATAGTACTAGGATAGACAAGTCTTAGCAACTCACAACCTTTTGATCTGTGGAACAAACCTTAGTCAAGTTTAGGGACTTGCGACCCAATGAAGCGTCAGCACCTTCCCATCCTATTTCCAACTTTCAAGACTCTAAACTTGTGGACATGTCACCAATGCTCCATCCCTGTTTTTGCACATACAAACAATCAACCTTCATGCAACAGAAGGTTTCAAAGAGGATAGCATCGTGATGCTTTGGCGCTAGAGAGCCTAAAGCATCAAGAGGATTCATCGTTTCAGTATATGCACAAATAATAAATAAAACCATGTACAGGAATAAACGTGAGAAAATATACTAATAATAAAAACTAACGTGCTGTTGAATAGTCCACATCGGTTTTTCAAGTGTGGTATCCCACAAAATACTAATTTTTCTTTGAAAACTATGATGATATGCATTGAAAGAGGTATAAAAATCCCTACATCGACGACAGTCTATCTTGTTGACCGAAGCAACCGTCTCCTCAAGAATCATATCACACTCGCCGAAATTGTCCAAGCCTGACAAAGGTATAAACATGGGAATTTATAAATTAATTCTAAGAAAATAAGCAGAGGGCCCTATACTGAGAATAGGAGCCCAACTGATGTGTAAGGACTCTTCTAAGAATTTCACCCAAAGATCTCAATTTCTATCGCCTGATAAACTAACAGTGCATCGTCCGAACAACACTCAATATTCAACATTCAACATATAGCATAGTGTTCAATATTCCAACAATTAGCAAAATATGTTCTCAAACCTACAAGATTCATCATCCAAACAGAATTCCAAAAAGTTTTCAACTACAATCCTGTAAAGTTATCAACAAACAAAAGCCAATTATCAAAGCAGAGTCCACCATCAACGTCTTAACATGAAACCCAATATTATTCTGTAAAATAGTGACAAAACATGGCATATTCATGATTGAAATTCATCAACCTACAGTGTATATCCTCCATCCACAGAGCACATTAATATAGCAAACATACCATCAGAGGAAGTGAACAGCCAGTGAGCTAAACCAATTTTCATACTCCTTGGGTTATGAAATTTAAACTAGGAGCTCAACTCATTTCGGATATTGAACTTAACCATACAACAGAAGCACAATAGAATAAAGTAGGACCAGGACACAACTCAAAATACCAAATCAGCAGAACAGGGTAATCGGCCAAGAAAACCGTCAAACAACAAAGTCCCGAAACAGAATAAAGCTCCTCTAAATTTTGTCATTTAAGCAGTGGCACAACAGAGCAAATCATCGACTCAGCACTCGACACTAAATATGAACAACAGACTGAAAATGTAGGACAACAGACCCAATTCCAGCATCATTCAAAAATCCATCATTCAATCTGAAATCCATTTCTGAATAAAACAAAACCCAAACAACAACATCCATTAAGCAGTATCAAAACTAATTTGGCAGCCTCAGTGAATCAATAATGGCAGTAAGCAGAAATGAAAACATAACCATAAACGCATCTCCTCATTACGGTTATAATTCTTCAACTCAACAGTAGACAAATTTCCAAGACAGTAACAAATTCGGTAATCACTCAATCCAGAAATCAAAATAGACTATAACCAAAATATGCATAATTGTAAATCGGCAGAAATTACAGGGCAGAGAAACCCATCCAGAAAGCAAACAGAAGCTGCAAATCATTTTCCACATTTTCTTTCATCAATAACCGAGTAACAAAACAGAGGCGGAATGCATCATCCAATTTCAGAAAGCAAAGACAGAACCAGGTGTTGGTTTTTACTCGCCGAAAGTGAAGATATGAAGGAATGTGTTCCTTGGGGTGAAGCTGCCATGTCGCCCGCATTTGGAGTGCTCGGACAAGGCTGAAGTTCCAACTCGCAGGGTTGCCGGATGGACCACAAAACCATCAGCAATCATCCGTTCGTAGCTCATTTGAAAGAGCCGAGGAATGCTGAGTCTCCCGCTCTCGGCGGGCCCACACTCAAACGCTCGGGTTCCTTCTCTTCCACACGAAACTCGCCGGTTGCGATTCCATTGTCGCAATCGCTCGGAATGCCGAGTTTCCTTCTCGGCCTCCCTCTCTCTGTCGGAGTCCAAATGGCAGAGAAGGGAGTTCTCCCCTTCCATTTTTTTTCTTCTCCAAATGCATGCCCGTGGCCTTCCTCCTTATTTTGTTTATTTTTCCCTATCCTCTTTATTTGTATCCCTTTTTTCTTCTTCTTCTTTTTTTAATATTCTTTATTTCTTTTCTTTCTTTTTCCAATTCTGTTTGTACTTCTTCTCCCTCCCCATCTTTAATCTTTCTTTATTTTTAGGGTAAATGACAAATCAACTATCATAGTTTGAGATCAATGATAAGTCAACCACTATGGTATTTTTTTAACAAATTAACCACTCACATATGTTAAAATAACAAATCCAACATCCGTAGACATTTAGCGTTAAAAAGCTGGTTGCCAACGGCCGAACACTGGAACACCCAACTCCGGCGTTCTGAATTCAGAACGCCCAATGCGGGGCGTTCTGAAGAAAATCAGAACGCCAACAGGGAGACACTGCGATTTTCCCACAAACCCGTCTTCCTTTTACTTCACTGTTGTGAGTTAAAACAGATAAGATGTTGTTAATGGAGTTTGCAGCTTTTTGCTTTTCGTCTTCACTTGCTTCACATGGCTCTTCAATCCCTGTTATTGAATAACAAATAGAAACTGTGAGATTGGGGAATGAGACTTGAAGTGAACCCAGTTACAGAAAGTAAAAAAGGTACAGAAGAGAAGAAGAAGAAGAAGAAGCTCAAAATAGGAGCAAACCTCTAGAATCAGAATCACAAGCTGAAACTCGATCCAAAACACAACCAAAATCACCAGAAGAATCTGAACAAACCTCCCTTCGCGGTCTCTGGAGTGAGTGGTCCGTGAGAACGCGGTCTCTCCTTATGTGAGAGACCGCATTTTATTCGGTCTCTCATGGACCCGAGAGACCGTGTTTTACGCGGTCTCTCCTTTCTCTCTGGTCCAACGTGGTCTCTCGCATAAAGAGAGACTGGATTTTACGCGGTCACTCGGGTCCATGAGAGACCGCATAAAACACGGTCTCTCGCATAAGGAGAGACCGCGCTTTACGCGGTCTCTTGGGTCCATGAGAGACCGCGTTTTACACAGTCTCTCGCATAAGGAGAGACTGCGTAAAAATGCGGTCTCTCATGGACCACTCACTCCAGAGACCGCAAAGGGAGGTTTGTTCAGATTCTTTTGGTGATTTTGGTTGTGTTTTGGATCGAGTTTCAGCTTGTGATTCTGATTTTAGAGTTTTGCTCCTATTTTGAGCTTCTTCTTCTTTTCTTCTGTACCTTTTTTACTTTCTGCAACTGGGTTCACTTCAAGTCTCATTCCCCAATCTCACAGTTTCTATTTGTTATTCAATAACAGGTATGGAAGAGCCATGTGAAGCAAGTGAAGACGAAAAGCAAAGAGCTTCAAACTTCATTAACAACATCTTATCTGTTTTAACTCACAACAGTGAAGTAAAAGGAAGACGGGTTTGTGGGAAAATCGCGGTGTCTCCCCACCGGCATTCTGATTTTCTTCGGAACGCCCCGCATTGGCCGTTCTGAATTCAGAACGCCAGAGCTGGGCGTTCCGGTGTTCGGCCGTTGGCAACCAGCTTTTTAACGGTAAACGTCTACAGATGTTGGATTTGTTATTTTAACATACGTGAATGGTTAACTTGTTAAAAAAAATACCATAGTGGTTGACTTGTCAATGATCTCAAACCACGATGGTTGATTTGTCATTTACCTTTATTTTTATTTCCCTTTCAAATCTGCCGCTCTCATTTCTTTGCCCCTTCTTTTATCCAACTTTAATTTCACTTAACACAATTTATTACACAAATAAATATACATTTATTAAATATATGTATCATATATTAATTAATTCATTTTCGATTATCAAATTTTTTCAAGTATCGTTAGACAACTATTACTAATTTAATTTAATTGACAAATTATGATTTATTCCAATTCTAGCTGACAACGTATTCTTCAACCCAAATAACCTTGCAATTTCACCTCTTGATTTCTTTATCGTTCATTATTATCCAATCTTACTGATTTTGACCATTTGACCGAAAAATCATATGTGCCCGCTATGCGATAAATTAGGTCAAACTTTCAATGCCTTGACCAATTCTAACGTGAAAAATTAACACAAGAATTTTTTTATGAAAATTTCACAGGTTTTACAACTTGTCCGCTTGGAATTTTATTATATTGTTGGGATTATTATGGCATTGCATTGACATGCATCATGGATAAAAACACTTAGAAATGTCATATATGGATTGGTATTGCATGAGAGAGCATTGCACGGAAGAGATTGAACTAAATGAATGTAATGGCAATTGGGGGTTGGGGAGATAGTTCGGATTCTAACTAGGAGACTCAAGATTAAACCCTTCCCTCGTCAGGTGCGAGAGCCTGTCTCCTGAGAGTTAATTTCTTATCAGAAACTATTCTCTTTGTGGGAAATATTCTCAATGTATGTGTGATGCCCTGCATCAAAAACAGTACTTTCTTAATTTTCTTCTTTTTAAATTTTTGAGTAAATTTTTTTTTTCTTTTTATCTACTGAGTTAACCTAAAATCTCAAGTTCAACACAAAAGCCAATGTGTAGAAATATATCAGAGTAAAGCGAAAACATTTCATTTTGAAGTGCATCAATAAAGTTCAAGGTTCAAAGTGGAAACATACAAAATAAATATCTGAAACAAGGTTTTACAACACATGCCCATTACCAAACCTTTCCAAAATAGTTAATTCATTTATTTTCTTCTTGAGTCATTCACCTACTTGGGTCACGATTCGTCCAGATACACCGCAGGCTCAACGAGAAATGCGTCCTCCTCTGCTCGAGGCAGTATCTTCTCAATACCTACACCACATGTAATACGTGAGCCTAAAGGCCTAGTAAGGAATTAAGGTTATACACTATACTATGTTTCTCTTTAGTTCTTTTGGAATGGGTGCTATCCCAAACAAATCTTTCATTACATTCGTTATTTCGTTACTCGTATATCGAGCAGGAGGTTAGAGAAACTCATGTGTGATGGTATAGTTTGATCAGCTTCTAGCTTCTTGTGTGCAGCTAGTTCCTTTCTCGACAAGGTAGGGGTGTAGCCTAGCTGCCGAACAGGATCCGAACTACCCATCCGACTCCCAACTTCCCATCATTCATTAGTTCATTCATTCATTTCGTTTGTTCATTTTCCTCACATCATGCATGTGAGTACCATCCTGAGGTGGCATTCCCTACTTGTTTCTATTATCATGATGCTTGTTAACACAATATAAAAGAATGATAATCAAACAATAAATATCAAGAATAACACTAATGGTAAACAACGAATGTCAAGTATGACACTAATTGGAAGCCAATATAGAAATGAATTGAAAACAACATATGACATGCTTGATTCTACCGAACATAACAATAAGGAATGGCCAAGTGAACATGCTATAAATTGCAAATTATCTAGGCAAATTATACATACTTACAATGATACAAAGGCATACAAAGAATTGATAATTGAACGGAACATGCTCGGAAATCAACTAACAGAAACGTGTTTACTAAACAATTAATGGAAAACATGCTTGATTTATAGTCACACAATAATAAACTAAACTAATTATACATGCTCATCTAAACTACCTGAACGTAAACATGCTTAATAATTAATTACTGGCTACGCATGCTTATATAAATAAAACAGAACATAAATATGTTTAACATACAATTACTGGAAACGTTCTTGATTTATAATTGCTGGATAGTAAACTGTACTAATTACATATGCTCATATAAACTAACAGATTTCATAATATCGAAAGTACAACGTGATCTAAATCCTTTTAACTAGAACTAGCTATCCATTTAAAATTTACCGATGGTAACGAAAATATAGCTCCTAACTAGTAACAAGAACAACATTATAAACTAATGATGGATATTTACAGCAAGTGAACCAATAAAAATTGTTATAGGATGGTTACAGCAAGTAAAATACTAAAAGCATTCACAAAACAGAATCATTGTTAATGAGGTTCATAATGCATTCATGCTTATCATATCATCCTAGAACTTCTATTCATCATTCATTTCTTCTCTAATCATTTCACTTTAGCAGAGAATTTACAGGAATAAACTACACATCACAGAAATAAACCACATAGCAGAAAGTCATCAGCCAAAGGAAATTCATTGAAAATTTACAGCAATTTATTTAGCACAACACACACACTACTTGTGGGTAGGGTCTCCACTGACCAAGACATTACCCATATCCTTATCCCTTAATGCAGAATTTCTCACGGACAGAAATCTCCCAGCAAAAGTCCTCATCTCTCAAAGCTTCACTTCCACACACTTCACTTAACTAAGCATTTGGAAGGAAGTCACAAAAATCTCCCCAGCTTGTGGCTCCCAAACGCTCACCACTCTTGCAGAAATCTAGATTAAAAAGACCCCAATGTAATAACTAACCCAACCAACCCATATTTGAAGGACACAATCGTACCTTGCATAGGGTGGAGGAGGCATGTGTTGGCATGGGTAGGGTGTGGTTTGAGTGTGGAGCTTGTCTCCTCTGTCGAGTGAGTGGGTCTTCCATGTAAATTTGACAATTCACGCTGTCCTTTATTCTTATTTAATTTGCAGATCTGGAGAGTTTTGGACGTAAGTTTGCGTCCTAGCCATGTCCGCATGAGTCCAAATCTGCACTATTATTGCCAGCACTGCAAATTAGGCTGAGAAAATGCATCCCAACCTTTGTCATTTGCATCTGAAGTAACATTTCGATGCAAAAAGGCGTACACACAAGGTGTCCACTCTCGTCCGAATATACCCAGAAATTGGACTGATTCAAATTAACCGTGTTCACATTCATCATCACTCGTTTGCGTGCATCCAAATGTGCCATTTAGACAAAGAAAGGCGTCTGAGTCTTGCGTTCGCGTTTGTCCGAAGGTGTCCAAAAATCGGACAGATTCAAATCGTCCTCGTCCGCTGTAGTACACTGTCATCTGGGAACATCCAAAAAGTCCAATTTGAAGACAAGGGACGAATTAGGACGTGGGGTCTTTGTCCTACATCGTCCCAAGGTGCTGGGACACTGTTCTAAGGGATTGCGAATGCCATTTCTCATCCTCATAGCGTCTGCATGTGTCCGGAACAAGCCAAAACAATTTTTTCCTCATATTTTCCTACTTAACTTTCATCTCATAATATTTTCCCCACGAATACACGTCATAAAATAACACATAGGGGTACACAATGTAATACATTAATCATCCAAAAATTGATTACATCGCGTATACAGGAAAAACGATATCGGAGAGTTACATACTACCCTCCTTACAAAAATTTTGGTCCAAAAAATTTAGCTATGTGAAAAGTTTGGGATACTTGGCCCTCATGTTGTCTTCCTTCTCCCAAGTGGCCTCTTTGTTGGTATGGTTCTACCACAAAACTTTTACTAGTTGGATTCACTTGTGTCGTAGCTCCTTTACTCTAGAGTCGAAGATTTGAATAGGTCTTTCTCTATAGCTTAGGTTGGGTTGAACTTTGATATCGTCAGGATGATCCAATAGAGCAGCATTTCCCATGCACTTCTTGAGCATTGACACGTGGAAGATGTTGTGTACGCTTGCCAAAGCGTCTAGTAATTACAACTAATAGGCATCAAGCCCTATTCTTTTTGTGATTACATAGAGACCCACATATCTAGGATTGAGTTTTCCTCTCTTTCTGAAATGGACAATTCCCTTGAAAGGAGATATCTTTAAGAATACGCTATCTCCTTCATTAAATTCAAGGGCTCGTCGTCGATTGTATGCATAGCTCTTTTGACGCCTTTGAGTTGCTAACATTCTTTTCTTGATTAGGGTAACAGACTCTGTAGTTTTCTATACTATTTCAGGACAATAGAATGTAGCTTCACCTAGTTCATCCCAGTGTAAGGGAGATATGCACTTTCTCCCATATAGTGCTTCGTACGGTGGCATGCCTATAGTGGCTTGAAAACTGTTATTATAAGCAAACTCAACAAGAGCTAGCATCTTCTCCCATCTGCTCTAGAATTCAAGAACACATACGCGAAGCATATCTTCAAGAGTTTGGATAGTCCTCTCACTTTGATCGTCAGTTTGAGGGTAAAAAGTTGTACTAAATTGTTGTTTGGTACCCATAGCCTTGTTGAGACTCTTTTAGAAAATCGATGTAGATCGCGGGTCTCGGTTCAACACTATAGAAATTGGAACACCATGTAACTGGACAATCTCCTTAAGATATAAATTAGTGAACTGGTGCATTTTGTACATCATGGCTACATGCAAGAAGTGTGAGACCTTTGTCAATCGATCCACGATCACCCAAATTGCGTCGTGGCTCATGACAATTTTGGTCAAGCTGGTAACCAAATCCATTGAAATGTGCTCCCATTTCCATTCTGGAATTGGTAATAGCTAGAGCAACCCACCTGGTCTTTGGTTTTCAGCCTTCACACACTAACATATTTCGCATAAGGCCACATACATAGTGATGTCATGCTTCATCTTTGGCCAGTAATAGTGCGCTTTGAGATCCTGATACATCTTGGTATAACCAGGAAGGATTGAGAAGTTAGATGAGTGAGCTTCTCATGGGATCTTTCTCTGGAATGTTGTAATGTTCGGCACATACCACCGGTTCTTATATTTAATTATGTCATCTGCAAACATAGAGAAATCCCGCTATTTTGGTAGAGTTGGGTTCAATCTGAAATCCTTACATACACCATCGTTTTGCTGAGTCTCCTTAATTTGCTCTAGAATAGACAGCATCGAAGTCAGTTTTTCCAATATCACGTCCAACTGTGCTGGAGCCATCAGCACATCAAGCTCCTGAAAGTCTCTTTGTAGTTCAGAAGGCAATTCTTCACACAATATGCTCATCACTATGACTTGGCGATTGAGAGAATCCGCAACAACATTGGCTTTTCTCGGATGATACTTGATTTCACAGTCATAGTCTTTAATGAACTCAAGCCATCACTATTGCCGCATATTCAGTTCCTTCTTGGTGAAAATGTATTTGAGACTTTTGTGGTCGGAGTAGATTTTGCAACGCCGTCCATATAAATAATGTCTTTATACCTTGAGAGTGAAGACAATTGTTGTGAACTCAAGATCATGCGTAGGATAATTCTGTTTGTGGATCTTAAGTTGTCGGGAGGCATATGAAATAATTCTTCTGTGTTGCATAAGAACTCCACCAAGACCTCTCTTTGATGCATCACAATAAATACAAAAGTCACCTTCGTCCACAGGCAACATCAATACTGGGGCAGTTGTCAATCTGCGCTTCAACTCTTGGAAATTGTTCTCGCAATCGTTGGACCACCAGAACTGGGTGTTTTTCTTTATTAGACTAGTAAGTGGTGGAGCGATCTTAGATAACCTCTCAATAAAGCGCCTGTAGTATCTAGCCAAGCTCAGAAAACTTCTTACATCCCCGACATTCTTCGGCTGTGTCCAATTTACTACTGCTTGTACCTTTGCCGGGTCCACGAAAATAGCATCTTCGGAGATTATGTGGCCAAGAAAGCCAATTTAGCTCAGCCAAAATTCACACATAGAAAATTTAGTGTACAATTGATGCTGGCTAAGAATCGATAAGGTCATCCGTAGATGTTCACAGTGCTCTGCCTCTGATTGGGAATTGACAAGGATATCGTCAATGAAGATGATAATAAATTTATCCAGATAGTCTCTAAAGATCCGATTCATTAGGTCCATAAAGGCTGCAGGGGAGTTGGTCAAGCTGAATGACATCACTAAGAATTCATAGTGCCCGTACCTGGTGCAAAATGCAGTCTTAGACACATCGTCAGGTTTGACTTTGAATTGGTAATAACTTGAGCGGAGGTCAATTTTTGAGAATACTCGAGTACCACATAATTGATCAAAAAGGTCATCAATCCTTGGGAGGGGATACTTATTCTTAATTGTTACTTTGTTTAGCTCTCTATAATCGATGCACATTCTCATTGTCAAGTCTTTCTTCTTAACTAATAGCATTGGCGTGCCCTAAGGAGAAAAACTTGGGTGAATAAACCCCTTAGTGATTAGTTCCTCTATTTGAATTTTCAACTCTCGCAATTTGGTTGGCGTCATATGATACGGGTTTTTGGAGATGGGTTTAGTGTCTGGCTATAAGTTGATCTCAAATTCGATCTCGCAGTCTGGGGGTAAATCGGGAAGATTGGATAGAAAAACATTGGAGAAATCATGAACTATTATAACATCCTCCATCTTAGCCTTAGGATTTGCGGTTGTGTCTTTCACGTTCAACAGGAATCCGTCGCCTCCGTTTCTTAGTAATTTATCTGCCTTGAGCACCGAGATGATTACAAATTTTCCTTTTTCTTTGGTCCCTTGGAAGGTGTGCATCTCGCCACTCGAGGGCAAAAATGGACTTCCCTCTTCTTACAATGTATGATTGCTTGGTTAGTAGATAGCCAATCCATTCCAATGATAACGCCATACCCCTTCATGTCGCCAGAAGGCAATAACATGTGACATGTACAATTTATAATGCTGGAGAAACAGTTCGCCCTTTTATAGAAATTTGTTGAAATAAAAGAGTGCATAGCACTCGAATCGAACATGACATAAGCAACACATTTATTAACATAGATTGTTCCTGTCAGGATTAAGTAACTCGTTTATTCTAAAGTAGATCTCCTAATTAAACGAGGGTTAATTAACATTATTTGTAATAATTATTGTATAAAATTAAATGTACCTGTTACAACAGCTGGCTGCTCTTCATCCTAATCGGTTCCATACATCGCGAAGACTCGAGGGGCCACTCCTCCTTGTCCACCGAGTCGATTTGGGCAATTTCTGACCATATGGCCCTGTTTTCCACAAGAATTGCACTTCTTTGAACCAGCCAAGTAGTCACCACGATGCAACTTCTTGCATTTTGGACAGGCATTAGGTGGAGGGCCTGCAGGTGTCTGTGTCATAGGCTGCTTATCTGGTCTTTGTTGTGCTCCCACCTAAGAGGGTTGTTTAACTCCTTGCCCCAATGATGGACCACCTTGTGATTATTGGCTGGAATTGGCCTTCCACACCCTCTGATTAGCTTCCCTCAGTTTAGCCGCCATAAGCTTTACCCCTTCCACAACTCCAGCTCCTGCCACGATTTTTGAATAGGTGACACCCTCAGTACCAGCTCCGATGACTCCTTCTAACACTTCAGTCTTTAGTCCTTGCACAAAGTGGTGGACTTTATGTTCTTCAGTCGCCACCAAGTGAGGGGCATAACGAGTCAATGCTTCAAACCACTAGGCATACTCCATCACCGTTCGTATTTGTCAAAGGCACATGAATTCCATTAATTTCTGTGTTCAAACAGTATGGTTGAAATACTTCTCATTGAATAACTCCTTGAAATCTATCTAAGTGAGGGTTGTAACATCTTGGGAAGACTTAACTGTGTCCCACCAAAAACGCACCTCATGCGTCAGTAAATACGTGGCACATCTAACTCTTTCAATCTCACCAATCTCCACATATGTGAATTTGTCTTCTAATGAGCTTATCCACTCCCCGGTAGTGTCGGAAATGTCCCGTTGAAACAGGGAGGCTTCAGTTTTTTAAACTTTTCCCATCTGGCTTCTCTTTGGGCACGCTGGATCGGTATTGGCCATTGATTTTCATTACCATTCCCATGACCTTGTCTCATAAACCTCTCCATGTATCGAAAATGTTGTTCCATATATTTGGGACAATCATTCCATCTGTTGAGACTGTTGCTCCACAACCGCAGCTATACGATTAAGGGCTTCATCCCGGCCAAGATCCTCTTCTTGTCTGGGAGCTAAAGATCCATTCTCATTACATGCCATATTTCCTCTTCCCCTTCTAGCCATTTATAGTCCTATACAGTTTCATAATTAGTTCAAGGAAGACATTTTAGTCATTTGTCATTTTATAGTTTTTATACCGTAACATAATATGTTAAAGGGAAACATATAAATCCTTTTATGTTATTGTGAATGCAATTTAAGGAAACAGTTCAACAGAAAAGAAAACTTATAGTTAGAGGAGCATTTTTCAATGAGTCTGGGTTATTCATGATGAATCGCATGAGAGGAATATGGCTCTGATACAAATTGTGACACCTTGCGTCAAAAACCGTACTTTCTTAATTTTAGAGTAAAAATTTTTCTTTTTCTTTTTCTTTTTATCTACTGAGTTAACGCAAAATCTCAAGTTTAACACA
Organism: Begonia loranthoides; assembly: GCA_022433065.1. NCBI lineage: Eukaryota > Viridiplantae > Streptophyta > Magnoliopsida > Cucurbitales > Begoniaceae > Begonia > Begonia loranthoides. Next base: position 547,176 of record JAJTVF010004539.1, read on the forward strand.
AAAACTAATGAGTAGAAATATATCAGAATAAAGCAAAAACATTTTATTTTGAAGTGCATCAATAAAGTTCAGGGTTCAAAGTAGAAACATACGAAATAAATATCAAAAACAAGGTTTTACAACACATGTCCATTACCAAACCTTTTTCAAAATAGTTAATTCATTTATTTTCTTCTTAAGCCATTCACCTACTTGGGTCGCGATTCGTCCGGATACACCGCAGGCTCGATGGGAAATGCGTCCTTCTCTACTCCAGGCAGTATCATCTCATTACCTACACAACAAGTAATACATGAGCCTAAAAGCCCAATAAGGAATTGGGGTTATGCACTATACTATGCCTCTCTTTAGTTCTTTTGGAATGGGTGCTATCCCAAACTAATCTTTCATTACATTCGTTTGTTCATTACTCGTACGTTGAACTGGAGGTTGGAGGAACCCATGTGTGATGGTATAGTTTGATCGACTTTTAGCATCCTGTATGCAGCTAGTCCCTTTATCGACAAGGTAGGGGTGTAGCCTAGCTGTCAGACTGGATCCGAACTACCCATCCGCCCCCTAACTTCTCATCATTCATTCGTTCATTCGTTCATTTTGTTTGTTCATTTTTCTTACATCATGCATGTGAGTACCATCCCAAAGTGGCACTCCTTACTTATTTCTATTATCATGATGCATATTGAAACAATATAAAAGAATGATAATCAAATAATGAATATCAAGAACAACACCAATGGTAAACAATGAATGGCAAGAATGACAATAATAGAATCATCGTTAGTGAGGTTCATAATGCATTCATGCTTATCATATCATCCTAGAACTTCTATTCGTCATTCATTTCTTTTCTAATCATTTCACTTCAGCAGAGAATTTATAGGAATAAACTACACAGCACAGAAATAAACCACACAGCAGGAAGTCATCAGCCAAAGAAAATTCATAGAAAATTTACAGCAATTTATTTAGCACAACACACACATTACTTGTGAGTAGGGCTTCCACTAGCCAAGACATTACCCAAATCCTTACCCCTTAATGCAGAACTTCTCATGGACAGAAATCTCCCAGTCAAAATCCTCAGCTCTCAAAGCTTCACTTCCAAACACTTCACTCAACTAAGCATTTGGAAGAAAATCATACAAATCTCCCAGGCTCTCGAATGCTCATGAGCTCACAAAGCACACACCCACCACTCTTGTTGAAATTTGGATTAAAAACACCCCAACGTAATAACTAAACCTACCAACCCATACTTGAAGGAGGCAATTGTACCTTACACAGAGTGGAGGAGGCATGTGTTGGCATGGGTAGGGTGTGGTCTGGGTGTGGAGCTTGTCTCCTTTGTCGGGTGAGTGGGTCTCCCATGTTAATTTGACAATCTGCACTGTCCTTTGTTCTTATTTAATTTGCATATCTGGGGAGTTTCGGACGTGAGTTTGCATCCTAGCCACTTCTGAATGCATCTGAATCTGCACTATTAGTACCTGTATTGCGAATTGGGACTAGAAAATGCGCCCCAACCTTCAACATTCGCGTCTTCAGGTGACATTTAGATGCAAAACGACATCCACACATGGTGTCCACACTCGTCCGAATGTACCCAGAAATTGGAATGATTCGAATTAATCGTGTTTGCATTCATCCTCACTCGTTCGCATGCATCCAAATAGGCCATTCGGACAAAGAAATGCGTCCAAGTCTTGCGTCCGCGTTCGTCCGAAGGTGTCCAAAAATCAGACAAATTCAAATCGTCCACATCCGCTGTCGTCCACTATCATCCGAGAACGTCCGAAAAGTCCAATTTGAAGGCAGGGGACGAATTAGGACGTGGGGTCTTTGTCCTACATCATCCTAAGGTGTTGGTACATTGTTCTAAGGGATTATGAACGCCATTTCTCTTCCTTAGAGCATTTGCATGCATCCGGAACTGTCCAGAACAGTTTTTTCCTCACATTTTCCTACTTAACTTTCATCCCATAATACTTTCCCCACAAATACACGTTATAAAATAACACGTAGGGGTACGCAATGTGATGAAAATTCCAATTGCCAGAAAACCAATTCAACAAATTAGGCTTAATCAGCTAGCTCAAAAATCTGGACATTGACTTCAACCAAACATAACTTCACTTGCATACAACGAAGCGTTACCAAAATTTCAAAGACCCAAGAAGTATTAGAGATGTGAGTCCAGTTCAAAAATATCTCTTTAAATCGTCGTGAACTGTAAGTTATGCCTAAAACCAGAATCAGCTCCAAAATAGTTTTTCACCAAACAGAATCAACGACTGTCAAAGCAACGGATATAAATCATTGAATTTAAATCCAAACAATGTGAAATTGTTGCTCAAATCTTCCTATTAAACAGGGCTTATCTCAATTCAAAAATGATGATTAAATATGCAGTAATATGGAAGATATGTCTAGAAGAAGGAATTGTCCGCAAAACAGATTTTGTAAAACAATTTCAGCGATCTCTAGAAAATCATGCACCAAGTTGATGAATTCTCATCCAAATTAAACCAAATCTATGCCCAAAGTTTCACAATCCACCGAGCTTGAAAATATCAAAGTTACAGAATGAATAACCTGGAACAAAAGACGTAATCAAAAACGTACTACAAGTGGTCTGCTGGAATCTCCACAGTTTGAGATTAGCGACTTTAGTGGACCCAATTTTAAGAGCCTCTCCAACTCGTTTTCCTCCAAATTTCTGACCCTCTTCTCTTGAATAATACTTCCTAGGAAGTATTGGGAGAATGCAGCAAAATCATGAGGTAAAGAGTGTTGGAAAATCTGGTCTCGGCGAGCTCGACCAAGATCTCCGGATAGCTTTAGATTTGACTCCAAAGGAAGGGCAGCAGCTGCAGTGAAATTTTATCAAAATTGACTCCCATTAGGGTTAGCTTAGAGGGACTAAATAACCCTCCAAAACCCTTAATAGTTTAATTACAAAAATGCCCTTGAAATAAAAAAAATTTGGGCATGGGTGCTTAGCTATCATGCTAGCCAAGCACCCTTAGTAACACCTAAAGGTGTGACATAAAATTCACTCAAAAATCACCAAGATAAACATTAATCCCCAAAATATAAATTAACCAAGAAATCAAACACAAAGAAAAACATAATTCATTGCTAATGGACCTACTAGTCTTTGTACTCTTGTTTCTCAAAATGGTCGAGGCTTGTGTGGATGATCCGAGGGTTATGTTCATCACTCCAAGTGAGGAGATGTATTGGAGCTCCTTTACCTTCATGATTGGGTGCCTCTTCCACGTCTTCAAGTAGAGTGTTTCTTGCAAAATAAAAATTGGTCAAATAAGGGATGAGCCTTTTGTGTCGTGCTCGGGTGATTCAACTCTGTGGTGTATCACAATGTAATACATTAATCATCCAAAAATCGATTACATCGCGTATACAGGAAAAATGATATCGGAGTGTTACAATATAAGTCTAATGTATGAGACTGTGAAGAAAAGATAGATTTGGTGGATTCCTTTATGACATAATCAGATATATGTATGCATCATACTGCATCTTCCTTTTTACTGAGTGTTAGGCTCATAGTTTGCTTGTGGTGTAGATGATGTACATGATACAGCTATATATCTGAGGAAGGAGCAGTTCACGATAAGCACTTGGGTTACCCAACAAATTTAACCTAAGGGTTATGACTCACATGAAGGAAAAACTAGTGTTTGGAGATAGTCTTGAAAGACAATAAATGTTTTGTTTAAATACTGGACTCTTGTTTTAAAACGTTTAAAACTATGTTTTGAATTTATTAATAGTTCCCGCTTTATTGACTCTGATTTAATTTCCTTTCGTACGTCTTAAATTAAATAAAAAGAAAAATATTAAATGGTTTAGTTTTATATGACTAATAAAAAGGAAAAAATTCAAAACGGATCGTTACAGTCCCACCCTCCCTTGAATCCATAATTAGTCGTGGAAGACTTAAGAATTTATAGTATAGACCAAACCCAAAAATAAAGGTCCAAAAGTGACAATAATATAATGTAAATTGACAAAATCTAAAACTAGGCTAAAATAGTATCAAAATTAGAACTAGGGTACAAATCTTACTAAAATATTCTAAATCTCTTTATAAAAAGAAAGAAATTAATTACATAACAAAAATCTCCAAATTTCTACTCTCGTAGTGTCAATTGAGGATTATTAAAATTTTATATTTAACTTTTTTATCAAATAAATTTAATGTGCTTTTTAAAGTTAATTAAATTAATAGGCCAACAAATAAAAGAGATGATGATAAGCAATAAATTAAATAACCAAATTTAAATAACAACAATACTTTGGCGATTACAAATTGCCAAAAATACCCTTATCAAGTTTAGGAATTCGAAACTCAAGGACATAACATAAAGAAATGTCCTATTACCCATTTTAACATTAAAAGTAAATAAATATAAAAATAAATGTAACTAAATTGAATATTTAATTTAACATGCTCAATTTAAATGAATACTTATATTTTAGGAATTTAAAATGCGTTAAATATAAAATAACCTCTACTTCGTGTTTGAGCCAACCAATACCAAGCCCAACAGAAAAGCTCAATGAAATCAAACAGTAAACAAATTGACAATTTCCTAACTTCTAAAACCTAAGAATCTCCCTCGCTGTCAAATATTTATCGGAGTCGCCACAGAATCTCAATGCCCAATAGTAATTCACTCGACTTGAATGATTTGCAAAATGAGGGAAAATTATACCCTCCTTCACCAGTAAGGCTCATCAACGAAGTGGTGTCATAGAGGAAGAAAGAAAATTGCCAAGTGAAAGGAGTGGGGATAAACTTCCCCCCTCCCCGATCACTGAAATAGAGGGGTTACCCCTATTTTCTCGGCAACAACTCCCCTAAAAGGGGAGTTTAAAATTTTATCTATATATTTTTTTTTTAAGATTTGGGCCAGTCTGGGCTAGACCAAGTACAACATTCTTCCCCACTTAAAAAATTTTGTCCCCAAAATTAAGAACAACCTCAATTGTACCATTGACTAATTGAGAATACTTTGCCGTCATTTCCAATTCAATCTCCCAAGTCACTTTTCTTTCATTATAGTTCTTCCATTACGCTCTAACCAACGGAATCTTACGATAACAAAAAAAAACTCTAATTTAACGATCGATTATTTTATCAAGCTCCTCTTCATGAGAATCATTCTCCTTGATAGGCGCTATATTCCAGGAGTAAGATCGAACAATAACTTCTATATTCATTTTACTTGACCAAAGTAAGATCGAACAATAACTTCCATATTCATTTTATTTGACCAAAAGTCATAATAGTCCATCTTTACTGAAAATAAAGATTTTAGAAGAAAGACAATTTGTTTCGCGACAACTAAACATCTCTAAAATGGACTCGATAATTGGATAATAAGACCAAAAAGTTTCAAACCAATTCTTAAGTTGCTAATAAATGAAACTCCAATCACACATTATCAACACTTCACTCCAACTTAGGAAAAAATTTGGTTAAAAAACATCTACTAATTTTTTGTCTAAATCTAAATTTCCAAGTTCTATGAATAAACTCAATGAGGAGTCATAATCTCGTTAGCACTAATTTCCACGTAGTTATGTTGTTCATCTTACTTCAGTTTGTCAAAATTTTTTTAAGCTCTTCATTAAGATTCTACAATTTCTAAATACGTTGTAGAAATTGAAAGTTGTTACAAAGTTATATATCTCAATAAGAAATATCAACAATGTTAAATTATTTCTCAACTTTCTTTACTATTTGACATAGAATAAAAAGTTTGAGGATAATGGGACAAAATGCCAACCACAAAAGTGGCTTAGCGTAATTGAACTATAGAATATGATCATAACTCTTCACATTCCACACTTATCAGTGCATCAAGGTTCTCACTTTAAATTTTTCAAACTCTTAAAATCCAAGAGAACATCGAACCTCACACCATATAATAATTCTATTAAGCTTCCAAAGTAAAAAGAATTTTTTTTTTTAACTTATGAGTGTAGGCTCATCTGTCTTGATTCATAGAGCTTACTGGAGTAAATTCATCTCCCTAAAAAATTAAGCATCCAACCCAACTCTTCATGCATTAACATAGTAAACTTTCACATGTTACCACTAATAACAACGAAATAGTCAACTTGAATCTTAGCTCTTCATAATCAACCAACGGCTTTCTTTTACAATCAAACTTATCATTTCTTTTCATTGATACTAATAGTAGTCGAAATCCTTGCAATTAAATGACACTACAATAATCTAATTTAAGAAGAAACTAACTTTCTGTGATACAATTTAGTGGTTCCAATATTATCATAATTGCAGTTGAGATAGAGATCAATGAGATACTAACTAGGAATCATTATGCCTAAAAATTTTAACTTATCATTCAATACTTATATCCAAGCATATCAAAAGTACAACTGATGCTCTTTAAAAGTTTACAACAAAGTTCCTAGACATTCCATAAGCTCATCACGAGTATCCGAATACCCAACCACTTAAGGAATATTTAACCAAAACACTTCAGAAGAATCTAAAAATTCACTTCCTTATAATCATAAGCTTAACATGTTAAACCAACATCAAAATCTCAAACCCAAATCATCCATAATGAACTTAAAAAGGTTGATGGCACCTACATCTCATCAGCAAACTTACTGGTGATAGTTCAACTTGAAATCATTTATGATAAAACATATTGATCGTCTCAACTAATCAATGAGTGCATTCCTTCATTTTAACAAATCATTAATATTGATCACCACTTGATCGAGCTTTAGGCACAAAATGAACTAAATTGGAGACAACCCATTCTGATTTCAAGCAAACAATCAAACTGATTTCCCTCCTCATAAGATACTAAACATGAAAAACTCATTTTGTAATAAATCAATATGTTGTGATCAATGTTTATTTACCTCACCTAAGTCATCATGTACGAACAACAAGAAACCAAGGAATTACTAGGACAAAATTAATGTATAACTTAAATTTATGGTAGGGTGGTAACACTAGTAGTGTGATGCCCCGTTTTTATTTAGAACTATTTTTCTCAAATTTAAATTTTAGTGATATAAAAAATTTTGCTTAATTTATCCGAAACACGTAAATCAGAGTAAATAAATTCATTTGAAAACATGTCCAAGTTAATAGAGCAGAAATAGATAATAATTTTTCAAAGCATAGTTTTAATTCTTCTAACAAAACAGAAATAGATAATAATTTTTCAAAGCATAGTTTTAATTCTTCTAACAAAAGTCCATGCTTACAAAATGTTTACCATATCAAGAGGGGAAGTGAACTTTTCAAAATAACCAACATTGTTTCTATGAGCCACAACCATTAGGTCGAACCTGGCTGATAACCCAAGGGATCGTCTTGTAATGCCTCCTCCTCAGCTTGTGCGTCACAAGTTTCATAAAGATCACCTACATCACAAAATAAAACAATGAGCCTAATGCTCAACAAGAATTAGAATGCAATGCAATGCAAGTGCTCGTGCATGCTCATACGATGCGTTACAGAAAAGAACCTATCTTTTCTTGTATACCGAGAGAAATGATACATCCTATGGTCATGTAACCATCCGTGTAACAACACGGATTTTTCTTTTTTCAAAAATCGTACGAAATTTAAAACTTTTCTTTTCTTTTAAAAAACAGAAAAAAATCTCTTATTTAAAACTCCTTTAAAGTGTGATTAGAGTCCTTTTCTAAAAACCGTTAAAATCATGTTTCCTAAAATCGTTACTTCAATTATTATAAAATCATTTTATAAATTATAGCAGAAGACTAGACAATTCGTTTAAAGAACAATAAACAAACCGTTTACTTATTATTTACAAAACCCTTTTCTCTTTAATTCCATTAGCCTAGCCAACCACAAGTCTCGCCCGTGCAAATCCTTCATTAGTTGCTCCTTCTACTATTCCCTTGCGTGTACCTACATCACAAGCAAACTGCAAGCCCTAAGGCCCAACAAGAAATGAGATATACAATATGATGTATGCTTCTAACTCATCATGTCAGAATGGAATCCGACCAAACTCTTCTTTTCTTTCCGTTACATACATTACTCACCCATCGAGTTGGGACATTGGAGGAATTCGTGGCAGAGAGAATAGTCTATTTGTCAGCTTCTAACCACCTAGGGTAGACAGGCTCTCGCAACCCGATAAGGGAAGGGCATAATTCTTTGAGTCTACCTAGCTAGATCTGAACTACCTCTCTATCATCCAACTCCCCTTTTTTCATTCATTTTCTTTATCCATTTTCTTCACATACATGCGTATGAATATCCACCCAAGCGTGGCATTCTTACTTGTTTCTATTATCGTGATGCATGTCAATGAGAAGCATTATCTTGATGCATTTCAATGAGAAGCAGTAATCACAACAATATAAAAGCATGAGACATGGAAAATTCACTAACATACTATACATGGCAATATATTCTACAAAATGCTTGGCAAAAGAAACAACAACAATATAAGCATGCTTGGTAATTTAAAGAAAGCAATAATAATATAAACATGCTTGACAATTTAAAGGAAATAATAACAATATAGGCATGCTTGGTAATTTAAAGGAAGCAATAACAATATAGACATGCTTGGCAGTTTAAAGGAAGTAATAACAATATGCTAACATCCTAAACATGCTTAGAGATTAAATTAATAACGTGAGATCAGCATAGGCATAATAAATAATGCAGCATAGTAGAAATGCTAACAAAGAATCAAAGGAAGACACTGCTTGTGGTGTAGGGCCTCCATTGGCCATGACTCTTCCCATTTCTTACCTCGAAGCTTTTAACGCGTATTAGAACTTAATCGTTGTCCTTCTTCTCCTTATCAATACCTTCACAATTCAATAACATTTACTTATTAATAGTCACAACTTATTAATTCCATTGTCTTTTTCTATTCTTAATTACATAATAGTTCTAGGACCCCATTGACACCTAAAACAGAACATAACCATTCATTATTCTTCTATAGTTGTAGCAAATTTTTCTAAACATCAGAGATCGATTCCAACAATATAACATAACTTCCAACTAATATCCATAACAGAGCAAATAATATAGTCCATCACTTAACATTCCACTTAACTTTAGCAATCCAACCATTGAGGTGTAATTCCAACATTTATTCCATTTCTTTATCATTTATAAACCAAGCATCATCAGCAGAAAACACTATCCATCAACACATAAATCTCCCTTTCACATAACACATTCCCATTTATCTTAAAATCTTCCTCTAACTAATCACTTATCATAAATAGAATATAAACACTCCAAATAAACTCACAGCCTAAAGTTCACACATCCATACGGTGAACATAAAATAGAACTACAAAAAGCGAATCTCATCAATGGCTACCAACATGATCATCCAAACATACGGAGCTAACTCAACCAACAACACAATACCCATAAATCTCATAACAGCATGAAGAAACCAAAGCAATATCTTCTAATAAGTTCTACCTACTATTGGATTTGAACCAATGACTCCTGCCGTATGAAAGCAATACTCTAACCACTGAGTTAAGTAGGTCATTTATCATCACAAAGAGAAACAAATCGAACCGACCACATCTATAGATTATAAATCTAATATTATGGATAAGCAATACCAATCAAATGGATCAAAGAAATATGATGTTGGATTATATAATATTCATCTTGACAAGAAATTATCTACATGATAAAATATGTATCACACACACAAGGGCTATAGCTCAGTTAGGTAGAGCACCTCGTTTACACGCGCGCCAATGTTTTTCATGAGAAGTACATCATGTAATCATGGAGTTCTTTGTAACGCTGTAAAGTTTGTTTAACTCTTTGTGCGGTTTCATAATGTTCTTCACCAACGATTCGAGGTTGTAGCATAGTTGATGTTGAATCTAAAGGATCTACTGCTGGATAGATACCTTTGGCAGCTAATCCTCTTGATAGTACGGTAGTAGCATCTAAATGTGCTGACAGAAGCTCACCCGAGGACTGACCCTCCGTTCATTCTTCCTTCCACTACACTTCCCTTCTCTCTTTTTCCTCAACGCCATTCCCACAGTGACAACAGTTCTCTATCTCTCTCTCTCTTTCTTGTTTGTATTTCCATTTCATCCAGAGGCTCACAACCTTACCATTTCTCTAGAAGCACTCTCTGCTCTGTTTCCATTTCTCTCACAACTCAGTTCACCTGAGAGCGTTCTTCTCTCAACCTTCCCTTCCTCTTCATTTCTAATTCATCAGAGAGGCACACCTTGCCATGCCTCTGCCACCCACGCCATGCCAAGTCATACCCTGACTTCACCATTCCTCTACATACGTCCACACTGTCACCTTCTCTAGAGCAAGAACTAGCAATGGACCAGTTCAGACCAAACCGCAAAGCCAGACCACAAGCCTTCAGCCGTTACAACACAAATTGTCGCCCGGCCATCGTTGCGGCTCGGCCATTCCTCCGCCAACACAAAAATGGTGATCAAAACATTAGTAGAACGCAGGAGGAAGAGATTACATAACCAAATTAACCTTTTAACTTACCTCTACCCGATGATGTAAATTGCATCCAGCAGGAGCTCCGAATTCGCGATACCGAGCCCTAGCCTGCACTCTGCGTCGCCAACCATAGCTCGCAAGCTATCGGATAGCGCCGCAATACCGCAAGGAAGCTGCTTCAAGTGCTCCCTCTTCTCCCTCGTGTCTCCCTCGTCTTCCTCTCCTTTTGTTCTCTCTTCTCATAATGGCCTGTGGCCATTCATTTTCTTTTGTCTTCAACCAAATTGGTTTAGAGGGTGAACCTCCCCCCCCCCCCCCCCCCGCTTCTCTTAATTTCTTACTTTATTTTAATTTCATTACTTTATATTCATTTAATTCTTTTATATTTTAATTCCAACTAATCCAATTTGTTTTTCTCCTTTAACTAAAAATCGAGTACTCATCAATTTTTGGACCGAGCTGAACCAAACTGGTTCTATAATACCCTGACTTTTTATATCATAATTTAATAAAGATAATTGGAAAGTAATTGGAGGGTATTTTGATTAATTGGATAATTATCGAGTTAATACCAAGGACGTATTCATTACATTATAATTTATGGAAATTTATCGGATGAGAATAAGAATTAACAAAGGGAGAAATATGGACTGAACCGGTTTGATTCGGCTTGGTCCATAAATATTTAAGTGACTCAGTTTCAGTTAAAAAGAAGGAAAAGAAATGAGGAATTAATTAGAATGAAAATGTAAATTATTAGTTAGAGGGATGGTTAAATGGAATTAGAATTTTAAGGGATAAAATAGATGAAAGGAAGTTTAATGGACATTGGAAGAGGAGAACTGGTTCAGTAGGAGAACCGTTTCGGGCTGTGGATGGATCGGTTTTGAGGCAAAGGAAAAAGGGGGAAATTAGATTTGGCCATTGGCCATTTTGTGTTGAAGAATTGATAGAGAGAAACAGGGAGAGGAAGAAGAAGACGTGAAGGGGCCTTGGGAGCGCACCTGTTGGAGACGCGGAGCTAGAGTCCTGCGTGCGACTCCAAGCATGCAGACTCTGGCAGAGATATGGGGACGCCGGTGTTGGTGGGCTAGGGATCAGAGTAGCTGCGATTTGTAGGGCACGGGTTGGACCAATCAGAACCTCGAAGCTGCGATTTTTTGAACCGAGGTTAGTCAAGGTTGATTCCCTGTCATTTGTTGCTGCTGCATTTGGATTTGTGGCGGTGAGTTGCAGGGGATGAAAAATGGGCAGTGGCAGGTGGCTAGAATTTGCAATTGGCAGACCACATTGGTGGTCTGTTAGTGGACAGGTTGGTTCAGCAATGTGAACCTGTTTGTGTGTAGTGTGTTTAGTTGTGAAGAATTCTCCACGTTTCTTCTAGCTGGCATCCATTCAGGTGATAATGTGAAACCATGGAATGTGAGAGACAACCTCTCGTGGAAGGCATGGCCAAGGTGAAGACAGAGTATGGCTTGGGATGTGCTTGGGTGTGCATTCTGGAAATTAGAAGTACTGAATGGAGAGAAGACAGAGGGAAGGAGAACGAGGCAGAGAGTGCTCTCTGGTGTGGAAATGCAAGACCGAGGAAAAATAAGAGAAAAGAAAAGGAAGAGAGAAAGGAAAGAAGGTAGATGAAGAAGGAGGAGGAGTTGTTGCTCTCAGGTCAACCCTATCTACTAGTGAGGTTTCCTTCTCGGCTGTTTCAGTCATTTGGTTAATGTTTTCGGGTGTTAAGTCCTACATTAATATTGAGTACAGTTTTGGATTAGTTTGGTTAATGTTGAGATGTTGCTCCTCTGTATGTTCTAATGGTAGTTTTTATAGATTTTCTGGACGTTGGTGTTGGTGGATAATACTCTATTTATTACTACTTTGTTGAGTGTGAGGATATTGTTGGGAGAAACACATTTATGTAATTTGCTTTTGTGTTGGATTTAGCTCTGTTGTTTGGATTGGTAGGTATTTTGTGAACTACTCTCTCTGTGTAGAACATTATGGATTGTCTGCTTGGTTTTGCGAAAGATATTAATGAGTTGTCTGTTTGGGGTTTTGGCTCTCTGTTCCTCATGATGATGATGGGAAATTATATGTTGTTGCTAAAAATGCATTATGGATATGTGCTCTCTGTGTTTACTTCTTCTTGGTTTTGTGAACTAGAAATATCATGTATGTTGTGGGTTAAGTTATCATGCACGGGTGAAGTTAAAGAAAATGTTCTGTAATTTCTAAAGGTACATCACTATGTTGGGTTAGGGCTTCGAATTATGTTCTATCATTTGGGGGCTTTATATTGCATGTTGTTACAAGATTGATAAACTGTGAAGTGAAAAGGAAAGGTAATGAACAAGGGATAATGGTTCGATGAATGTTGAAGGTAGTTGATGATTAAATGTTTTTGATTGTGAAGGTACTAAAAATGAATAAAGATAACATTAAGTGTTCAACGCTTTAAGGAAACAAGGTAAGTGATACTACATGTGCTTTGGTCTTCGGACCCTACATCGCAAGAATAAGATATGCATGTTTCGTTGTTTACAGTTTTTTATAGCATGTCTACAATATTAAAAGCATCTCTACTGTTTAATAGCATTTCTACAGTATTAAAAGTATGTCTACAATTTTTACAGCATGTCTATCACTTTCTAAGCATGTCTATAGTTTTTAATAGTACGTTTCGTTGTTTACTATTTTTACAGCATGTCTACAGTTTTTATAGCACGTTCTGTGAATCGCATGTTGAATGTTTATTTATATTCCTTATTTATACATTAGAAATTATATGCATTCATGAGCATCATGCATCATGATTTTCAGTGATTATGAAAATGGTTTTATACACTGTTTTGAAAAGGAAACAAAAATGAAAAAAAAGTACAAACGAACAATTAAGAAAGAAAAAAAAAAAGTTCTTGTGGACTAGTAGGTCAAGCCCGGCACATGGACAAAAGATAAAAAAAATAAAGATTTTTATGGACCGATAGGTTAAGCCCAGCACAGAAAGAAAAGAAAAGAAAAGAAAATAACATAAAAAGAGAAACAGATATGGATACGAAAATAGAAACGGAAATGGATACGAAAACAGTACAAGCACAGAAATAGAAACACAAGCCGAATCGGAAATGGAAATGGAAATGGAAACGAGTTTCCAGAAATGGAAATAGATATAGATATAGATACGAATATGAAAACAGATGGATGAATGTATACGGAAACGAGTACGATCACGGATACTGAAATGGATACAGAAACGAGAATGGAAACACAAACAGAAAGAAAGTACGAAAACATAAAAAGATAAAATTTAAAAGAAAGAAAAAGAAAAGGGAACTGCATATGGTGTTAAAATGGCACAGTATGTGCATCTTGCATATTAGGTATTATCACTTACTGAGCATTAGACTCATAGCTTGGTCTTATGACGTAGGTACAAACATAAGAGAAAATGATAAACAAATTATGGAGTAGTCAATGAAGGATTTACACAAGCGAGACACGTGGCCGGCTAGGCTAAGAGATTAAAGAGAAAAGAGTTTTGTAAATGTAAAGTATTAGTTTATTTCTTGTCTTTTTAAAATGAATGATTTATGCTTCCGCTATAGAATGTTTTATGCTTCCGCTATTAATTAAGAAAAATAATTTTATAAATGAAGTCTTTCGCTATTAATAAAGGTTCAAGTAACTAGTTTTAAGTAAGATATTTTAACAATCGAATTTTTAAGAAAAGAAATCTGATTTTAATTTAAAAGGTTTTAAAGACAGACTTCCGCTAATGTTTTATAAACAAAAGATAAAAGTTTTAAATTTTATATGATTTTTAAAAGGTAAGAAAAATTAGGTCGTTACAGTTTCAGTCCACATTTCTACCATTTGATTTATCCCATTTTTCGGTCGAGAACCTTGGACCAACATGCGACCGCATATCGATCGCAAAGTCATCGAAATTGGAATGATTCAAATCCTCTGCATCCACAACATGACCGCCCATTAACCAAAAACCCACAATGCAGACAGAGGTCCATTTTTGGACGCCAACTGCCTACCAACCTCGACCTAAAACGCAATGAGTCACCCGAAATGGATTTTAGTTGAGACTCATACTAGCCTCGACCGCGGGTCGACCAAATATCTGAATTGTACAATTTTTATTAAAATTTTGTACCGTAACCACACCCAACAATTTTCCATATGTTTACACAGTATTAATCAAACAAAATAGCATCTGGAAATATAATATATTTCTTTCCTCAAAATCCATTACATTATATAAATGAGTAAAAATTATTGAGGTATTACAATCCGTCACTCCGGTGAGGAGATACATCCTATGGCATCACCACCGATGACTATCACCATTCTCTTTTGTTAAAGACATTGGAGATTTTCGTACAAGAGAATAGGATACATCCTATGGTCCATGTGGCTAACCGTCACTCTGCTCCCTACGTGGGAGGAGATACATCCATTAGAGGTGTCACCATCAATGGACTGTCACCAAATCTCCCAAACTAGCACATGCCTATTTACATTTATTATGCATGTCTTGCAATATGTCAACAATTTCATAAGCCCTATTTATGATGCATGGATGTTACATACAATTCACAATATATGTAACACGAAACATAACAATTTATCATAACTCGTGGAAAGCAATTTAGAAGTCTATATATCGAAGAGAGACTAATAAATGAATTATCAATATAAAACAGAAAGCTATTAGTTAAGACTAATTCATGCATAAATTGACCGAGAGCAATTAGTAGGGTGGTTCATGGGTTCAGGGTATGGCCAACATTAACAAGGTAAAACAATCTCCCAAGCATATATATGTATTTCTCCATACAAAACCAACGATGGCAATTTATTCAACACAGCAAGATAGTATCCCAAGTAGTTTTTCATAGCACAATAATTAACAAAAATTAACACCCAATAGAGCGACACTTCAACATAAATATCCTTACCACTTCTTGCATCCTTCGGCAATCAGATTCACTAATAGCAAAATAATACAATTCACTATCTAATTTAAATTGGTAATCCAAAAGAACAGAGTGATATTTTCTGAAAGACTATCAATTATCAACCAACTTCACTGTAATAATCGAAATAGCCTTTAAGCACTATAAGTGTCAAGTAACTTGTAATGTAGCTTCGTAACAAGCAGCGAATGGCAAAACTCAATAGACAATACAATTTCGTAAATGAACTAGTTTCTCAAACCAATAGGAAACGACAGTGATAAACAATCCAATCCAAGAATCAACAACAAATAAAACCCGTGATGTAGGGCCTCCACTAGCCAACATACATCTCAATTCTTACCTTTACCAGAATGTCACTCCTTAACAACTCAACTCCAGTAGCAATTCAAAGCAACAATACCTAGAAAAATGCCAAACGGAAGCTCACTTCTTTTCCCTCTCAGCTCACAGAGTTCTCCACACTCACAGAACAAAACGTAGTAACCTCACCTTCTCTTCACTTAGTGGTAGCGCATAGGGTAGAAAACCAGAGTCCCGAAGTTGCCTGCCACGCCATTGCCTTATAGATGAGGAGACCCATGTGAAGGCCAAGCTTGAGGGGACAATCACCCCATTCAATGGAGGGTGGTCCATTGTGAGAAAGCCAAGTGGAAAGCTTCCTATCTTCTCAGGAGAGGAATTTTCATCGGAAGAGAGAGAAATTCGAAGGAGAGGAGAAAAATATGACTGATCGAAAGTGGGTTTCTCGCTTTAAGTTGGTTTTTTGGTCGAGGAAGTTGTTGAAACTATCGACTGCATGACGACTGAATTCCCAATTGCTTCAGATTTGCATTTTCAGTCGCACCATGAGATCGCGTCTCGACCGAAAATTCGACTGCAAAATTGTCAAATTTGACAGATTCAAAATCTACTATTTTTCGGTCACAAGTCCCATCCGAAACCTTGACTGTGTTGTATCCAAAAATCCTAAATGTAATATGTAGTGCATTTTTGTCGAACTTCATCAACCACAACTCAACGACTAGTCGACCGAAAACCCATGAATGCACAATCCGTATCAATTCTTCATTTTGAAATTTTCCACAATAATTCTTTCCTCATTTACACTACACCAAACCCCAAATTAACAATTACGGAACACATCTTCTTTTATAAAATATTTGTTCATTGAATAAAATCTCTTACATAATACATGGAGGATTTATCCGGCCATTACAAATAAATCCCCAAAAGAACATCATAATACAATCTCAACAGAATTAGAGTCTGCTGACTAATTCATAATTGTTGTTATCAATAGACATACCCTCATATCGCTCTAATCTCCACATCTAAATAGATGAACACTAATGCGAGAAATATGATGCAAAATAGCAATTTGCTAGCTCACAACTGAAGATTTGGACTCTACGTAGTATAATTAAGTCTAAACTTAAACTTATTCAATCAATCGAAATTCAAATTTCATCTTATCTAACTATAAGAAAAACCAAATACAAACTGTTTACTTATGTCCAAAAATCTTATAGTATCATATTGCACTCAATGTGAAACACTTCATTAAAGTCATTATTTGCATCCCCTCTAATTTCATCACTCTATTCTAATTATTTATCATATTCATTCAAATACTTAACAAAATTTGCTTTAATATTTCAAATAATACTTAAACCTACAATAATAGAACTAAATTTGTAGGCCTAAGGATAATTTTGGTTCTAAAGTGTTTTTCAGTCATACCACTTTATCAGTTGAAATCTAGAATTCCATTGCAATATATTTGTAACGACCGAGTTTTTTTATAACCTTTTTAAAATACACGAAATTTAAAATTTTTGTAAGATAATTAAAATTTTTTATAATTAGAGTGCAAGTCGGGCCATTAGAAACCATTTTCTTCGTTAAAACATAGCGGAAGTGTAAATCGTTTACAAAGAAAATCTTTTTATTTTACTCTACTGCTACAAAATTAAATATATTTTAATTACAAACTATTTTTATTTCTTACTCACTTAGTCTGGCCAATCACAAACTCCTTCACGTGCAAATCTTTCATCAACTGCTTTGTGTTTTATTCATCATTCTTCTCATCATTCACATATACCTACAACATAAGTAAACTGTAAGTCTAAAAGACTTAGTAAGGAAAGGGAAAATGCATATGACATGCCTCTCTTTAGTTCACTTGGAATGGATACGCCCCAAACTAATCTTTTCATTATGTTTCATTCATTCGTTCATTCATAACTCGTACATCAAGTTGGAAGTTAAAGGAACACGTGGAATAGAATAGTCTGATCGGCTTCTAACCCTATGTGGGCTAGATTCCGGACTACCTATCCGCCCCCAAACATCCCATCATCATCATCATTATCATCATCATCATTTGTTCATTTCATTTAACATTTTTCGTCACTCATACATGTGTGAGTACCACCCAAAGTGGCGCTCCTACGTGTTTCTATTAACATGATGTGTGACCATACATTCTTTCCTATTGTGATGCATGATGACGTAACATAACGTTCATAGAAATTGAAGCGCACATTAAATAAAAGTAACTGAATTTAAAGCACATATAACAGAATAGTGGAATTGAAAGCACATAGAAATGAGACAACCAACAATTGAACAATGCACAATAGGGAACATCTACAATATTGAATACAGTAATTAACATGCCAATTGTCTAATCAACTTTCTAGTCCGTTTATATGCTCCCTACAATTATTATTCTAGGTAATTATTCTAATCAGTTAGCCAAGTAATTTATCATGCTTTGATAACAGAAATTATCACACTAGGGACATGTAACTAAAATCGAAATTGTAAGTAATACAAAGTAGATAATAGCAAGGATAACGTAAAACACTAATTACACAATCAATGAAGCTCGTAATTTGTTCTTACTTAGTTCATCATCTTTACATTCTAACATTGACATTAGATTATCCCCTCAGCAAATTAATTAAAATATGACAGTAAAGAAATAGTTAATAGTACGGAAATAATACAAAGCAACAAAATGTACAGCAAAGGAAACCAACTCAACAAGGAAATATAGTTTTAGTTATTTATCATGCTAATCCTAATTGATTACATGTTCTATGTTCTAATTACGTATTTAAATTTCAAGCTTACTTAAATTCATGCTCGGGTGTATAATTAATTACTCTAAGTTACTTTATTTGTCAAAGCATGCTCATTTTATTCAAACCAATTACATACTCAAGTAAGGTATGATTAGGTTAGCTACCATTATTAACATACTTGGTCTTGTTAATTAAACATGGTAACTAGTTTATTATTGCTCATATGTAGCTAAGATGCATTTCTAATTGATTCAACATGCTCAAGAGTTGATATTGCTAGTTAACATAATAATTATACATGCTTAAATAAGTGGACATGCTAATTGATTTATTAAATGAATTTCATGCTTTATTTATGCTCGCATTAATTTCACAAAGATATCGAAATGAAACCCAACAAACAATAAAACAAATCATGATAGAAAGGTAAATAAACGGTAACCACACAGCAAGTAAATATTCATAAATCTTTTAGCTCATATTCAAACTTCACATATTAACTTATCCTTTACTTGTTCCACTTTCATATCATCAATTCTTCCTTTACTTAGGCATTTGCATCTCATAAACAAAACTAAACTAACAAAGGAGAATATCATAGATTTGACAAAAAATTTCTACACTATCATTAAACAATTTAAGAATATTAACACTAAACTCACATACATACTAGTGGTGTAGGGCCTCCACATGGTCACGACACGCCCAATTCCTTACCTCAATTTAATCGCTCGATAGCTTAGTAATTTGTATCCAACAACAAACTCCAAGACCAAATTCTTGGAACATAAATCTAATTCTTCAATGTTGATAATAGCAGGACCATCTAGCAATACTTGCATATTTCCAGCCACAATAACTAACATTATGTTATATACAATTATAGCCTATTGTATCAAATTTTACAGCCTTTCAAAGCCTTATAAACCATCCAACCATATTACAAAATATTCATTCTAATTTGACAAAACTACATCCAATATGGACAGTTCAAACTAACACAACATATCCTTGTCCTCAATTCAAAACAGCAACTATCGACTAATACAGTGAATCAATCATCAATCAAACTTAGCCTTAAAAATCAAAGAAGAGTTGGCTCACCAGAAATACACCCAAGCCATCCCAATCAGCCGTCGCTGAGCACCAGAAACCCGAAGCCCGTACTGAAACGAACCTGCAAAGCCGACCTCCCGAGCCCTATAGCACTCCCAAGAGCTGAAATAGACCTATGAATGGTTCGAGGAGCAGAGAGCTCCAGCTCTCTCAACACCTCCCTAACCTGAGAGTTCCCTCACAGTTATTCCCCACTGCCAGAATGTTCTCCATCCTGATTCTCCATTTCGTCGCCGGAAACCCTATTCAAAATCGGAAAAACCCTCAGATCAACCCTGCCTCTTGGAAGCTTTAGGTCGAAGCTTAGCCATTGCGGTTCCACCGTCGTCAGCGATTGACAGTGTCCGCCAGCTAACCTCGGCTACAGTTCTCGCTTCGCGAAGTCGCTGCCAGCACGCTCGTCATCTCGCCGTCCCCCACGTCTCCCTCGGTCTCTCGCTCTTTCTCCCTCTTTCGCAGCCTCACTCACTCACTCTCTCTCTCTCTCTCTCTCTCTCTCTCTCTCTCTCTCTCATTACTTCAGCCGAGATTAATTGGCCTGTGAACCGGTTTAGCTCTCCCCACTCTTCATTTTAATTTAATTCAACTAAATTATTTATAATTTAATTCGTTAAATTAATATTTATTCTAATTACGGAAATTTTCTTTAATCCTAACAAATTCTGTAAATTAAAACTCACAAATATGTCGTTGGCAATACTCCGATAATTATCCAACTTAATTCAATATCCCCAAATTACACAACAATTATACTTATTAAATTCCGATAAAAAGTCGGGGTGTTACAATATCAACTCCACAACTAAACTTTATATTCTAGAAGATGAGAGTTTAATTTATTCCAAATTATGATCTATCTTTAAATCACCTCACGCAGTGAACATTGCATAAATTTTCATTAACCTTACAGCTTTGACTAGAAATTAATCCTTAAAAATTTTCCATCCTTTTCTCAATATGAATTATAGCAAACCAAATCATATGTTCTATGGATATAATAATGGCTTTTAAATTCTTCACCATATCCAAAGCATTTCAAAATAATATTCAATCAGATAAACTTTCGTTGCAGTCATTCCTCAAGAAAGACCCACTTGAATGACTTCAGACCTCAAACCAACATTCCCAACAACATATGTTGAAATCTACACCAATGTCGAAATGTTCCAAATAAGATCTATTTAGAAACACCTATTAATGGTTTCAAACCAAAATCTACAACCGCAAAGTTCCAAATTTGGCTAACGAATTCTAAATAGTATAGGACAAATATTGAATTTTTGAAGGAAATGGAAACTTTTATTTCCATCTAAGATTGGTTTCATAAGTTCAGATTTCACAGGCCCACACATATAACCCAAAAGAGTTCACAGACTCATGTGTTCTGAAATGTTGTTTCTAATAATTTACAAAGCGTACTCTTCATTATTTCTAACTAAATCTTGTCAACTGAAAATTACTCGTGTCCGTTTAGAGAAACATCTTCATCCACCAGTGGATAACATTAAGATGTCTTTCTATCAGCACCTTAACGCAAATTAATTTTTTTTACTTTATTTTAAGATACTATAATTTCATTTCTTATACAACACTACAATATCTATTTTATTAATATCACTTCTTAAGGATGTCAACCTTACTTTGATACCAAAATTTCTGTCATGCCCTAAAGGGGACGAGAGATAGAACGAGGAATGATCTTGCCCAAAAGAACCAAATGGTCGGACCCTCACTTGAATTCATTATTAGCAGCGGAAGATTTAAGAATTTACAGTACAGACCAAACCCAAAAAATAAAGGTTCAAAAGAGATAATCATATAATGTAAATTAACAAAATCTAAAACTAGGTGGAAATAACATCAAAATTAAAACTAGGGTACAAATCTTACTAAAATATTCTAAGCCTCTTTATAAAAAGAAAGAAATTAATTATATGGCAAGAATCTCCAAATTTCTACTCGCGTAGTGGCAATTAGGGATTATTTTGAATATTATGTGAAAAGTGAAAATACATAAGGAATGAGTCAAACAACTTAGTAGAGATTAAATTTTATATTTAACTTTTATATTATATAAATTTATCAGTTAATTAAATTAATAGGCCAACAGATGAAAGAGATGATTATGAACAAAAAATTAAATAACGAAATTTAAATAACGGTGATACTCAAGCGATCGCAAATAACCAAAAATACCCTAATCATGTTTAGAGATTCAAAATACAAGAAAATACATATACAACTGTCTTATTACCCATTTCAACATTAAAAGTAAATAAACGTAACTAAACTTAATGTTTAACTAAACTTTTTGAAGTATGAGGATTGAACATAATAATTATAATAATAGAAAGTTCAATAACATAAAAACTCTTTACTCAACTAAGCTAAATCAAAACAGTGAGAAAAGACAATAACAAAGTCTCCAACTAGAGCTACTTAGAAAATCCAAACCCGAAACATTGTTTGCCCAACCAGGCAAAACAAGCCCCACCAAATCAAGAGCCTTCGAGTGTAGAAGAGCTGCTGATGTCAGCTTTATAAAAAAGGTGCTTACATTTACATACCTTTTTATCAAATTTAGCATTCAATGTCAAATGATACGTCTGTGCAAGCATTAAATTATTCCATTCTTCCACAAAAATGCACCGAGTGGCCGGGTCCAAGGTAGCAAAATCCACCCCTTTATCTCCAACATAATTACGTAAAAGAGAATGATAAAAGCATTTGTCTTCCTTGCGCCCTTCTTCCCTCACTTCTCCACGCTTGATCAAATTACTGTTTCTTTCCCAAATCTTAGAGGATGCCTCGAACAGTTTTTGTTGATGAAAGTCGTCGAAACCTAAATTATTACAATCTTTCATTCTTCTTGACTTACTTTCCTCATACTTTTTCTTCACTTTCCATAACTTGTCAGTCAATTGGTTTACCGAGACTTTAAAAGAAACTGAGTCTTTTATAAAGCTGTGAAAAGACATTTCGTTATTAGGATGTAACGAATGATACCTTCCAAAGCCATTCACAAGTACGAGTTCATCATTCTGGCTCCATAATCTCTTGCTTCTCTTCTTCCCTTCCATCATATTAGATTTTGTTGCCTTAACCCCCTCTTTCAGTAGTTTTGAAGCGTTGCCAGACATACTCGCATTGCCTAATTTGCTCGAACCAATTTTGTGCGATGGAAGAGGATCAATATCTTTGTCGTTTCTATCAGAATCATCTTCGGACGTATCTGGCACGACCATTTCTGCATAATTTTGCTCATCCATACCAAATGCTGCTGATGTAGGAATTTGAAGCCCTGGACTACCTGAGCAACCATGAAATGCAAGTTTCAAGTTTGAAATTTGAAGGAGATGAGATGGAAGTTTGAAGGAGCAAGATGAGATTTACCTTTGTTGCCAAGGACACGGAAGATCTTGCTTTGCTTTGGAAAGAGGGTGCCTGGTAACAGAGGGAGTTGCAAGAGAAGAGTGGCTTCAATTGTAATTATACAAAAGCTTGTGGCCCTTCGCATTCTACAATTATTTCTTCATGCATTTATTTATGGATTCCAATTTAGTTAACGCTTCACATTCTTCCACTCAAACATTTTCCTTTTTTTTCTTTCTTTCTTTTAATTTTTCTCATCCCTCCATTATATCACTAATTATATCCATCCAAATTTAATTTCACATTTTTCAAACTATTGTTTTTGTTAATGAGTTCAATTTTAATTTTAAGGGAAAATGACAAATCAACCATCGTGGTTTGCAGTCAATGACAAGTCAACCACTGTGGTATGTTTTCTAACAAGTTAACCACCAACGTATGTGAAAATGACAAATGCACCATCGTTGTCCGTTAAAAAAAGCTGATGGCCCCACCATGTATGCCTGGATGCCGCGGCGTCCAGGCAATTTTGGCCTGCACGCCGCGGCGTCCAGGCAATTTTAGCCTGGACGCTGCGGCGTCCAAGCAATTTCTGGCCTGGACGCTGCGGCGTCCAGGTAATTTGCCTCCAGGCCATTTGCGTCCCTCTGTTAAGTTAGCAGAATACATAATGTTAATTCAGCAGAATACATAATTCGAGTGGTCTGCGATATTCGCATGTATTCTATCGTTTTCCCTTTATTAGCTAACCCTAGAGAAGTCTGAGCTGCGCTGAAGCGAGTAGAGAAAGGGATTTTGGAAAAGTTGAAGAATTTGTTGGAAAAAATGGCATCTTGGAGTGTTACAGAAGGTGGTATTAACCGTGAATCTCAAGTGGGCCCTTCAGAGACATTATTGGCCAATGAGGAGGTACGTGGCTTTGGAAACGAAGTTGCTATTATTTTGCATTCTGTCTCAGCAAATTTAAACGAAGAGGACGATGAGGACCTCCGATCAGCATGCCAATCCACTAGTGATGAAGAGATGGACATGGCAGAGAGTAGACTGAGACGCCAACCAGAAGCAGAGTGCACATTTGTTGGTATGGGGCTAGGCAAAAATATAGTTCCTTGAATAAAATTAGAGAAGAAATTGTTGATTATGCAATGAATAATGGGTATGGGATAAAATTCACCCACAGTGATGCGCATCAATTGAGAGCTGCTTGTCAAGAAGGGTGCATGTGGCGGCTGCACGCCTCACAAATAAAAAATGAAATGACGTTTCAAATAAAGATGTACAACGACGTTCACACATGCTCCAGACAAAGGGAAAGCCGCCATGCCACAGCCAAATGGGTGGCAACGCATTACTTGGACAGATTTAAAAGTCAGGCCGACTGGGCCATATCTTCCATAATTGAGACTGTCAGGAAGGACTTCAACGTCAACATTACATCCAGCCTTGCTAGAAGGGCAAGAAATGCGGCTAAGAAAATTAACGAAGGGGATGCCAATGAGCAATACAAGCTCATATGGTCCTATGCTGAGGAGATTCGGAGGTCGAATCCCGGAAGTTCACTATGTGTTGACCTCGATATGAGTGTATTTAAAAGGATGTACATGTGCTTGGATGCATGCAAAAGGCCAGTGCTGAATGGTGGTAGACCTGTTATTTGTTTAGATGGCTGCCACTTGAAGGGAGCGACTCCGGGGCAACTGCTTACTGCTGTCACCATCGACGGGAACGATGGTATGTACCCGATTGCTGTAGCAGTCGTTGAAGCAGAAAATAGGGCTTCATGGAGGTGGTTTCTAGAATTGTTGCTGGACGATCTAAACACCCCATCTGGCAATGGGTGGACGATTATTTCTGATCGACAAAAGGTAAGGTGTTATTCACTGTATTTGCATTATGTGTTTATGTTTGTCATATATTACCAATGTCTGTCTCATATTATGCATCTTTGCAGGGACTAGTGCCAGCTGTGAGAGATGTGGCATGGCAAGCAGACCAGCGGTTTTCCATCCGACACCTGTATGCCAATTTTCAAAAACAATTTAAAGGCAAGTTGTTGAAAGATGCAATATGGGCTGCATCAAGAGCCACAATAGTGAGGCAATTTGAGAAAGAGATGGCCAAGTTATGTTTCCTTGACCTAGCGGCCCATGACTATTTACGTGGAATAGAGGTGACATGCTGGGCCAAACATGCCTTCTCTTCGATCCCAAAGTGCGACATAAGCCTCAACAACCTCAGCGAGTCCTTTAATGCCTGCATCCTACCCGCCCGGGACAAACCTATTCTAAGTATGTTCGAGATCATTCGAAAGGGCATCATGGGTAGGATCGTAAAAAAATATGAAAAGATGGCTCAGTCGACCGAACGGTTGTGTCCAATGATCAGCAACAGCCTCGCCAAAGTACAACATGCCAGTAGAAATTGGAGCCCTCAGTTTGCAGGAGCTGCCCAGTTTGAGGTCAGCAACGGTACCGACATGTACGCTGTTGATTTGGAAAGGTGTACTTGTACATGTTACCGGTGGGAGTTGACCGGCATCCCGTGTGTGCATGCAATCCCGTGCATTCACTTCATGAGGAGATCTCCTGAGGATTTTGTGCATTGGTGCTATCACCGGGAAACATACATGGTGATGTACTCCCACTTTCTCCGCCCCCTTAATGGACCAATCGAGTGGCTTCCGGTGACGAATCTTGATCCAATTATCCCACCGCCTTTTAAAAGGCTTCCACGAAGGCCGCGCATCCGTAGAATACGGGATGTGGACGAGGCCCCCAGCCGGACAGTGCTAAGCAGAAGACAATTGAACGTCACTTGTGGGCGGTGTGGTAGTGTGGGGCACAATGCCCGCACGTGCGAAGGGGGAGGCCAGTCCAGTGCAGGGGCTGGCAGAGGCAACAGAGGGAGAGGGAGAGGAGGCAGAGGAAGGTCGGAGGACACCTTTATGGGGTTCAGAGTCCCCGAGACAGCTCCCGAGACAATTGCTTCCCTAGTCCCTGAGACAATTCCTTCTCGAGTGTCTGAGACAGTTCCTGATAGAGTTCATGAGACGCAGGTCCGTGCATTATCACGTTATGCTTTCAATTGTTATTTGAAATATGCTCATTTCCTTTTCAACGTGATCTGCAGGAGTCTGATGCGGAAGGTTCTCCCACACAAACGTACACAAATGTGGACCTTAACCTGCCGTGATACAATTGTTTTTTCTTTCGACAAATGTAGATGACAGTGAAATGGCACTGATGTAAAGTTGTGTTTTTCTGATATAAAAAGAAGTTTTGCAAATTCAAAGCTTTGTGTTAGTAAGTTAATGTTTTTTTTTCAATTCCAGGGGCGTTACAACTAATCAATTGACCTGACTTCATAATTTTTTAAAAATTTTGACATAATGTGCCTTGTTTCTTTACTCCCCCCAAAACTACTCTCGTACATCCTGCACAAAAAAGAATCCCAAACAGTTCCAGTATCATCCAAATCATCCGCTAAATGTAAACTATACATAACATCCAAACAACATATCATTGAACTACACTACGCCTTCTTCTTCCTGGTCGGTTTCGGGCGCAAATCCGTGATCAGAAACGACAAGTGCGGGTCAAGAAATACTCTATCTGCTCCGGCGAACAACGGACCCTCATACTCAAAGGTTGGAGGTTCGTGCAGGTGGAATTGTTCCTTAATTTTGCATTTTCCTATCACCTCCATCCCCGCAGGGGTACACCGGAAGACGCCGAACGGCCTGTAATGCAAAGGGAACAATTGGCGGTCAATTACGTGGAAAGCAATATTAAGAATGTACACAAGGGAAACTTCTTACCGCTGTTTGTCGGTGGGAGCTACGATAATGGATATTGATTCCGGCAGTAATTTCTGGTAAGCGTATTGCTGGTGCAAGTCAACGGACGACATAAAACAATCATGTTTCGGGTGTGTCTGCAATGTAAACAACGCATTATATGATATCAATAAACATTAACAACAAACTGGAGACGCGAGCTGAATACTTACGTGAATCCATCCTACGGTGAGTAGACCGTGTTCATGTTGATGTCTGAAAACATGTTCGTCTGCGCCGTCCACCGCATAGCACTGCATATAAGTTTGGATGAGTACTTAGATAAAAGCTTATAAACTAGCACACAACGAAGGCCTCTCACAGTATCTGCCGTGCCCTTCTAATCCGGGAAGATGATCTCGCTGACGACGTACTCATTGTCGGTCAGCTTTCCCCCAAGAACTGCGCATGTCTCTATGTTCCTTCGAAGATTACCATGACAATAATCCTTGAACTTACTCATCAAATCATGAGCCTGCAACCAAAATGTCAAAAAAGGGTGAGCGTAAACATTAATGAACACACATATATACCGAAATGAAAGACATACCACGCGCACAGTTTTAAGGGGCGGCGGCTCGAGAGGCACGCCTGGAGGAATACGTTGGCTGCTTCCAACAGGGTTGCTGCCAATTAAAAACATGTCATTACATGAAACAAAATAAAGTAAAAAAGTGGAATTAGCGTTCAACGGAATGAACTTACAATCGGAATGTCGTATCAGGTGCGTCAGAGGAGGATGACGCGGATGCTAAACCAGGTGATCGCCTCTCACCTGGGTTCAGGGCTGCCACCATTTCACGATGCCACTCGGCAGATTGCATATGCCATTGTTGTGCTATGGCCCACCTATCTTCTGCGAGCTTGGCCGCTTCTTGTATTTGGACTTGTTGCATTTGCAGCTGCTCTTGCATTTTTTGCATTTGGGTCATGGACATATGATGGAGCTCCTCCATCCTGCTCATCCAAGCGAACGTCTCATCAGGCATCGAACTAAAATGAGATGCCTGAGGAGGAGGAGGTTGTTCATGAAACGGGACTGAATGCCTAGGCTCTGACCGGGGTGGATGTGTTGCTTCCTTCTTTGACTTGCGCATCCATTCCCCTCTAGTTTGGGTGATCCCCATTCGGTCCACTAATGAATTGTTGTAAATGTCATTGACGGACTCTTCAATTCTAGGTTCCGTCTCCGGGATGGGGACCCCTAACTGCTCAACGATACTCTAGATGAGCCAGTTGTACGGCAGTGACTTCGCCGAGTTGTTCAGCACCTCTTGCATGTGGCTCACGATGATATATCCGATGTCCACCTTTTGTCCCGTGAACACCTTCTCTAGCATATAGAGATCCATGCTGGTAACAAGGTCTCGATGCCCATTCCGAGGCAAAATTGTGTACGTCATTATCAGGTGGATCAATCGGGCTAAGGCATTCAACTCCTTTCCCTTTGGCTTGCTGTACTCGGCAACCTCGGGATCCTGATGCAACAATCTAATCACCTCTAACCCACGTCCTTGTTTGACGAATGGTGGCGCCCGAGCCATCTGATAATATTCATCGCTTGGCTCCTCCAACACACATCCAAGCATAATGTTGACATCATTGGCCGTGAATCTAACCTCATGTCCAAAAATATATGTATGCACCTCTAATGGTTGGGTGGAGATGCTCAAATTTGTATAAAACAATCGTATAACTCGCTCACAATAACTGCCCCTCATCCAGCACAACCCGGCTAACCCAGCAGCCTCAAGCATACGATCAATTCCCATCCCAACGAATGAGTCCAAATCTACTATCTTGGACACAATAATTGTAAGGCGTTGTATATCTTCTACGTACCGTGCTTTGCAATTCCGGTTCCAATATAGTTTCGACCTTAAACCCACTTGAATGGGTTGGAACGGATCGCTGGAGCATCCGGCTTCTCCTTCTTCAGGCTCAGCGGTTTCTTCCACCGCCGCCACTACATCGGCTTTGAACGCCGCAGTTTGAACGGGTTCAACTGCCTCCATCGTTGCCTTCCCACGCTTCGAGGTCAATTTCTTAGTCTGGGATTGCATTCTGATAGTTGAAAGTAATTCACCAACCTGCAATATAATAACCCACACAACATGTCTAAGTTAGCATAACAGTATTTCCTCATTGCGTCGCTTGGATAATAAAAAATGTAATGAAACAAAAACAAAATTCCAATTTCATTTCCGATAACAGATTATTACCCCAATACTTATCTCCAAAATAATTTCAAGCTATAACTATCGATTTACAAATTTAAACAAAAGTTTAACTTGAATATTTCTTGCATGGTCTATATTTAGGTTTAGGTTTAGGTTTAGGTATATATTTTCTTTTTCTTTTATTTATTTTTTTTGGCGTCCAGGCCAAAATTGCCTGCACGCCGCGGCGTCCAGGCCAAAAATTGCCTGCACGCCACTGAAATGTGTGACCGGCGCCGAAGACCCTCATAGAGACTTCGAAGAAACGCAGCAAATCTACCTCAAATCAACAGTCCATTTCCATTATCACAGACAACTATGAGAAAATCATCAACAAATACACACAAATCTACCTCAAATCGTCATCGGACATAGCTCCTCTCCTCTATTCGTCGCACGCAGCTCCTCTCCTAGTCGCACGCAGCTCCTCTCCTCGTCGTACTCCTCGTCGCAAGTCTGTCGAGAGTTGAAGATTAGGGCTTGAAATTTGGGCGAAATTGGTTTAAGTATATATATATATATATATATATATATATATATATATATATATATATATATATATATATTTATTTCAAAATCATTTTGGCCTGGACGCCGCGGCGTGCGACACATGGTGGGGCCATCAACTTTTTTTAACGGACAGCGATGGTGCATTTGTCATTTTCACATACGTTGGTGGTTAACTTGTTAGAAAACATACCACAGTGGTTGACTTGTCATTGACCGCAAACCACGATGGTTGATTTGTCATTTTCCCTAATTTTAATTATATTTATTTTTGCAATGAATTATTTAAATCTATACATTTTTTTTGCCGTCAATCACACGGTCTTCCTAATCTTATTTTATGACAGAACCGAACTAAACCAGTTTATATTAGTTCTGATAACTTTAGAACAAAATTTTTTTGTTCAATTCTTAATACAAATAAATTTTTTTAGATTTTATATTTTCTTATGAGTAAAATTTTCACTTTGACCGAGTTAGGTTTTCTTGTGTTGATCATGTCCTTACCATGTGTCGTTGGTAAACAGGTTATACTAAATACAAAGCATGAGAAAATGAGTTTTACCTTACTTTCTAAAACATGATTGAATCAAATGTCATTATCGTGTGTGTGCATAGATTTTAAATCATTCAAACCTCTTTTCTGGTTTAGTCAAAACAAGATCCACGAGTTATTCAAATCTCATTTTGAGCCCGACAATGCGCCCATCGTCACCCAATGTGCGCCCTGTCAGTGTGCCCTGTCACCGCGCGCATTCCGCAAATCTTGTGTCAGTCATCACTGCTCATCAACCGCTCACGCCCAATCCGACACCACCCAAGAGCGGCTTTGCCCTACGCTCACCCGCCGCCCTTCCAATTCTAAACCCTAATTTTTTGTGATTTTTTGTGTTAATTCGGTCATTTTACATTGCTTTAGGGTTAACCTAATATTTGCCTATTTAAACAAATGTAAGGGCTCATTAGAGTGCCATTGAATTTTGAATACACTTTGTGGGTTTTTGTGAGGTTTTCTCATTTTTGTCTTCTTTACGAAGAACTTGGTCTCCTCAAGCGTCCATCTTGAAAGATCAAACTTTGATAGCTTTCATTCAACCAACCAGTTTGGATATGGTCAAGTTGCTCTTCGTATAACTCTTGTTCTAGTCGATAGATTTGGCTAGAGTCAAGTTACTTTCTACATTTTCTTGATTCGTACAATGATCATTGTCAATGTTCTGCGTTGTTGTTGGGTCTAGGGTTCCTTAATACCCTAGGTTCGCATCAATGTGCATTGCATATTTTATATTTTATACTAAACGTTAGACTCATAGTTTAAGTCATGTGATATAGGTGAGAAACCTATGGTTAAATAAAAGCATATAGAAGACACAACTGATGGAGTATCGCGCCGTTGAGCGTTTTGTGCTGTTGGCGAAATGACCAATGGGTTATGGCTCAATGTAACCAGATATGGTATTTTATATTTTGATACTTATGTAAATGGTTTTATAACAGATATTAACTAACTTATGTGACTGTTTTCATAACTATGTAAACTATGTTTTATATTGTGGCAAAGAATTTAGTATGGTTTTGAAATGGAATGAAGTTTTATATTATTGACATGGAAAGTGTTTTGAAGTTAAAGATAGAGTCTTTCGTTACCTACTTTAATAAAATAATTCGACTTTAAAAGCAAAGTTTTAAATTTTATGCATTTTATAAAGAAAATCTGTTTTAAAATACAACGTTTTGAGAAAAGGAAAATCGGAGCGCTACAACACGTGTCCTCACACATACATGCAAATACAGTCACTTGTTTTCTACACAAGTGAACGCTTCCATGGAAGTGGACACTCCCGCAGCTAAGCGCAGAGACTTCCAAGAGGGGACACGTGTCTCCCCTAAGACATGCTCACTCACTCCTGCATAAGTAAACGCTTCAGCTACCGAATATTTGTGGACGCATGTCTCAAGGCCACAAGCCCAAATATGTTCATTTGCTCCCGTGGAATCAAACGATTTTGCAAAGACCCTTACCTCCACAAAACTCCAACTTCACCCCAACATAACATTCCAAAGATTAAACCAAACTTATTTGTAATACCCCGATTTTTCATAACAGATTAAGTGAGAATAATTGGAAAATTAATTGGGTGTAATTGGATTAATTGAAGATTTATTTGATGAAAAATTTATTTGAGAAACCAAATTGAATAAATTAAATTGGACCGATAATCATCGTCAAACAATATTCAGAATAAATCAAGAATTGGAAATGGATCAAAAATAATTAAATTAAATTAAAGTGAATTATTAAATGGAGAGTTTAATTAAATAAGGGGGAATTTATTAAATAAAGGAATTTAAGAAGAAAAAAAAAAGAAAATCAAAAGGGGGAAGGGATAGATGCTGGACCAGTTCAAGTTGGGCCGGTTCATGCCGGTTCGGCCTGGTCTAGTATAAGAAGAAGAAAGATTAAGATTGCAGTTTGGTTTTTCATGAAAGGCAGAAGAGAAAAGGGGATGAAAACTCGCAGCTGGAGATCGAGAGCAAGCAAACTAAAGAGAGACGACGAGA
Organism: Begonia loranthoides; assembly: GCA_022433065.1. NCBI lineage: Eukaryota > Viridiplantae > Streptophyta > Magnoliopsida > Cucurbitales > Begoniaceae > Begonia > Begonia loranthoides. The sequence continues at coordinate 579,392 of JAJTVF010004539.1, forward strand.
GAGACGAAGCAAGGGAAGCTTCGGGTGGGCTCAGGAGCGCGAGGAGGCTTAGGTTTGGTCGATTCTTCTTCGCGGCGAGCTACTGTGCGTGGAAGTGAACCATGCTAGGCTAGGGCATGGATTTGACAAATCCCGCAGGACGACTTGGACATGCAAAATCATCTGATCGAGGTAAAATCTCGGTGGCTTCTTTAAGCCTCTATATTTTGGTTATGAATTGGGCGAAGTGTTTAAGCCGTGTTGAATCGGCTGAAAAATATGGCAGTGGCGAATTGCAGAGATGAAATTGGCAGGTTAAGTTTTCTCTGCTATGATTTTCGCACGTGTCCATTGTTTTCCAGGTGGCTGCTAGGATTGAAGTTAACGGTGCGTTGTGATGGCAGAAATTAGGTAGAATTAGATCATATGGAGTGGAGCACTCTGGTGATTTCATTGATTATCCTAGAGCAATCATATTGTCCAGGTGGAGTTAAAGCATTGGACTACCCTCCTTTGAAATGGGTAATCGTCCCTTCAACCTTGGCATCCGCATAAAGTCTTCTCCCGCCTATAAATCAATGGGAGTGGATGGGTATGCATTCGGGAACTTTTCATTTCTTACAGAGAGCTGCGACAGAGCGAGTGACTGTGAGGCATTCTTTTGTTCTTCTACCTGTGAACGAGTTCGAAAGTGAGATGAAAGAGGTTGTTGCATGGTTTTCTGGAGTGAGCCGAGTGAAGAACTGTGAGAAGAAAAGAGAGCTCCTGCCTATAGGTAATACAATCTTTTACTTGGATTTATGGATATTGTGCACTGTTGGTTGGTGTGGTTGATGTCACGACCCAAATGGGACCCGAGACAGAATGGGGCACGACCCAGCCCAAATGACCAAATCATCTGACCCTTTTTCTCTTAAATTTTATTAAATTGACAACAGAAGACTTAAAATGTTACTTAAAAGCTAGGCCCAACGAATAAGGGCTTAACAAGTACAACAAGTGATATCAGATAACAAATAATATAATCCAAAAAATATAACTATGCGGGAACTAAAAATATGGATTACAGTCATCCAACTAAATTATACCTCACAAAAAATCTCTCAAGGGAGAATACTAATATAAAAATAAAACTTCACTGAATCTAAACTTCACTTGGCAACATGAAATGTGTCATTGCGGTGAGTTGACTAAACTCAATAAGAATAAGGATTATGTTTAAAAAAAAAATTAATCAAAATTGATGTTTAAGCATGCATGAATTTAAATCTCACATTTTACAAATTCTTTTCCGAAAAATGTGTACAGAAGGGTATGTGTATGAAATCACCCACTAATATGTGATACTTAATTAATATAATCTCTTGTTGTACAAATTAAAAATTACAGTGAAAATGAAGTCACTCACGGACTCTGGGCAAACCATGCCGTAGACATATAACAGAATAAAGGCGATGCTCGACGATTGCAAAAGCCAAATAATACCCTAATCAGGTTTAAGGATTCGTAATCCAAGGACACGGCACATACAGTTGTCCTATTACCTATTTGCACTTTAGGGTATTCGAACCCAAGGGCATTCGAACCCAAGGGCCTTTGAAAAATCTCTTATTACCCAATTCAATAACAAATAAACACATTTCGCACGGTAGAATGTGTGAAAACAAAATAGACCCCCAATCAGGTCAATCAAACTTGATTCGCACTACCAAATTGATCAGCAAATATTTATAGGCATGCTTAAATGAAATGTGAATAGTGAAAATAAAATATAACATAAAAATCCGACGGTCATAAAAATGGACGAGTCATTATAATATGAGACAAGTTTCAAAATATTCACTTTAAAAAATTATGCAATGCAGTTCATGACACTGACAAATCCCAATGTCCAATTAGTTCAAAATTCAAAGTCCACGAATTTTGAATTAGGTTGGGAACCGATTCCCAAAATTAATGTATTAAAATTTTGAGTTAAACTTTTATACCTTCAACAAGCAGCCCACTCGCAGATTTCTTTCTCTGCATCCATCAATGGCCGAAGCGTGATGACTTCTCGCTGACTGATTAGCGACAGAGCGTCGTCCCCATCATAGTGAACAACTTTTTCTCTGGTCAAGGTTCTCCGCCTCGACTAGTCATCCATACGGTCGAAGCTGATAGCTTCACTTATTGTGACACATCGTGATGCTTCGACACAAATGAATGTCACAAAAATTCGTTCGCTGCAAAAGACTAGATCGTCGGCCATCATTAGCCAAAACCAACAATCTCGGAATTGAAATTCTCAATAACATAGATCTAATCCATAATACATGATATAACCAAGGTGAAAGTTCAGATTTTTATCCAAAACTTGTTTGCTAATTTCACAACCTTGAAAGCACCGATCGATAGTGAAATTCAACCCCTTTCCTTCATGGTTCCTTCAACAATTCAATCAAAACCTTATATCCTCATACCAAAAATCGACAACACAAAATTAGGAGGAGATGGCTTACTATGGAAATTCTTAAATCACCAATCCTTGCTCTGGAACTCATAGTGCTACAAAGTAAATTGATGAAGGAGGAGATTGGAAGAAGGAGAAGCTCTGTTTGATCCTTCATCGAGAGAAAAACTTGAATTAAAAATTTCATTTTTCAGTCAAAATCCCGAATTACAAAGAGGAAAAGATTTACTCACCACTGCGTCTAAGACTTGGCCACAAGCACTCAACATGACTGGATGCAAGCGTTGCAGATGGAAGATTTTCGACGAAAGACAGAGACGAATAATTAGACGGGGGTAAGACAACTTTAATGGGAAGGGAGATAATTCGGAAGGAAACCCCCTTCTCTCCCTCTGAATGCCTGCAACGAGAAAGGAAAACGTTCTTCATCGTTTGGAAACTAAATAATAATATTTTTGTTATTGGGCCAAGTGTTATAGTTGAGCTTTGTTGTTATCTGTTGATGGACATTGTAAATATTTATGCTCTGCCGATTGGATGTTTGTCTCCATTTTGTTTACTGAATGATAGAGGTTATTGTGATTTTGTTCTCTCACTTGTGGTTACAGTCTTTGAATGGGTTTTTTCGAGATGCAATTTTGGGGGTATATGTTCTGCTGATTGGCATTATGTAAACGGTTCTTTGTTTGATTAGGGATTTGTTCTACGATTTCGGTACTGTTATGTACATCACTCACTGCTCTAAAGTCAAAAATGAGGATTTATGCTCTATAAATGGGCTTTATTTCCTATCCTTTTATATAGCCTTGTGGATTGTTAGAGAAACTATGCTCTTGAGGATTGAGTTTTTATACACTTGTTATATGTGTTGCTTGGGTGGGAATTATAAAGAGATCATGCTCCATTGTGTAGGATTGGTTCTCTAATTTTATTTCAGCTTGATAGACTTTGTCGGGTTCATGTTGCTCTCTGTTGCGTTGTTCGCTATTGTGGTTTAATAAGCAAGCATTGAATACCCTGTTATGATTGGCTTTGAGTGTTAAGTGATTAAGTTGGATGATTGAGCTGGAAATTATATTCTGTTGATTAACTTGAAAAATGCTCTGTATGTTGGATTATTTTGGGCAACTGTATGAGGTATATGAAAATGATAATTAATATAGTGATGAAAATAAGCAAGGGGAAAAATGTATAAATTAAGACTACCTTTTTATTGGCTATCCATTAAGCGGTAATTAAATTTAAATAATAAATGAAGAATAACGATATCAAAGTTAGTGTTTATAATTAATAAATAAATTATAATTATTTTGAAGGTATTAACGAGAGAAATGATAAAGAGTTAAACGTGCTAAGGACCACAGAAAGTTCTTCAAGAGTAAGAAATAGGATGCAGTGGCCAGTGGAAGCCCTGTATCACGAGATTTTTATACTTTTAAATTACTGTCAATTGTTGTTGCAATTATAGTTGAAATACTTGTTAAAATTATTGTTCAAATTAATTAATGCATGAATTACGAATAAAATACTAAAATGTAAAAAATGAATAAAATGTAGAACATAAAATGGAATAATTTGCTAAAGATGAATTATAGTGGACTTCTTTTATTTCATTGATACATTTTATGGATTGTAGTCTTCGAGGATTGTTACGAAATAGATATGAACTAGCATTCATGCATCATGATAGGACTTATGAAACTGTGACATATGCATGACGTAATAAATAAATGATCGAATGAATCAAAAATGGCGTGTGGAGGTTCGGGAGATAGGGTGATGGTCACAGGTGAGAATACCCCTGATAGAAACCTTCACCCATGTAGGGATGGAGTCGATTAGTCCACACAGACCAATAGATGTATCTATTCTCTTAGTCCTCAACGTCAAAAAAGATAGAGATTAGGTGACGGTAGAGGTGATACCCCTGATGGAAATCTTCACCCATGTAGGGATGGAGTTGATTAAGCCATACCAACAGATGTATCCTTTCTCTGATAACGTGTAAAAATGAATGAACGTAAATGGATGTGTGGGGGTTCTGGAGATAGGGTGACGGTCGTAGATAGGAACACCCTAGATGGAAAACCTTGCCCCAAGTAGGAGACGAGTGTTGGTTAGTCCACACCGACCAACAAATGTATCCCTTCTCTTAGTCCTCAACGTCAGAAAAGATAGATATTAGGTGACGGTAGTGGTGACACCCTTGATGGAAACCTTCACCCATGTAGGGATGAAGTCGGTTAAGTTATAATAATAGATGTATCCTTTCTCTGGTAGCGAAACATAAACAAAATGTAAACGAAATGTAAAGGAAATGATAAGGAAATGAAAAAGCAGAAAGATAGGTTCTTTTCTGAGAATGACTGTATAAGCATGAGCATAAGCATACATTCTATTTCTTGCTGAGCGTTAGACTCATTTTCTTACCCGTGATGGTGATTGTCACGACCCGAAGACGAGCCTAACAGAACCGTCGGGTCAGGCGACCCGATCCTCATAGAGAACCCGATCACCCAGCCCAAGGCGTGAGTTTTGCGGAAGACTTATAATATTTAATTCGGCCCAAGGAAATATGGGCCTAGGTCCGAGTAGGGATCACGAGAAGATAACAGTGCATAATTTAAAAATACAATCCAAGTATTGTGCAACAAATCCAAAACCAACTGTGTTAAGGTTTACAGACCCAAATGGAAACATAAATGTCCTCACCAAATAACGATAAATCGCTCAAGTAGAAATAACAAAACACTTCAACTCCTGCTCCACAGCTACTCCTTGCCCTTACCTGAAGTTTTGGGGAAGGAGTCGTTTGGGGTGAGTGACTAACTCAGTAAAGTATGGCTATACTAAATGCACCTCATGCTGTAAAACCTGAGAAATTTTAAGAAGATAAAATTTCTCGTGAAATTTTATTTTATTTTATTTTATTTTTTCGTATTTAGATTTGGCATGACGTTGAGCAGTTGTCGCGAATTATTGCGTAATGGCACGAATGAAATTTTGGTCAGTCACATCAAATCAGTTAAATTGGAAATCCAGAAACGAAAAATCTATTTGAGAAATTAGAATTTGGAGAATTGGTTAGACCGATAAACGACACGGAATGGATTAAGAGGAAGAGGATAGAATGGAATGAGGTTTTAGACGAAAAGATGTGTATATATATACATATATATATAATGAAGTGAAATAGAGATGGGAAATTAATTGAGTGGAAAGTAGAGGGGCGAATTTGAAAAAAAAGGGGAAATTTAAGGGAATAGGTCATCTTTTTCACTTTTTTTACCCTGTTTCCTTCGCTTCCTTCGCTTCCTTCGCTTCCTTCGCAAACGGGAGGGACGGCCCTGGACGATTCGCGGGAGAAGAGGGGCGATCGACTCTGGGCAGGCGATCCCGGCCGAAGACCGGTGCGGGTAGTCCAGCATTTTCAAGCACGGCGGTTGTGTACTCTGTCCGAGCGGGAACCAGCGACGGCGGGTGAGCAAACGGCTCCGACCGTGGGGGTTCGCCTGAGGATTTCTTCTCCGATTTTGAGACTCTGGTGAGTGAATTTCGGTTTAGCTCAAGTTTCAGTTTCAATATTGGATTTCGTTGGGGTTACATGCTGGATTTGGACAGTTTTGTACGCAGGGGACCGAACAGCGAAGGGAAGGAGCATTCGGGTTCCCCATTCTTCGATTTTTGGTAAGAAAATGTCCAATGCTTGCTGTGATTTTGGTTAATCTCGTTTCGCTCAGATTCTGTATATTATGGATTGGGCGTTTTGCTGAATGGATGTCTATTTCAACATTTGGGTCCTGTTCGCCACTGAAATTTTCTACAAATAAATATTTGGTTAAACGTTAGATGTTGATGTTGGGTTCTGTATTCAATATGACTGCTTTGTTTTGGTTTTGCTAAGGATATATGTTAGGTTGATGGTTTTACTTGAGATTAAAGATTGTGGTAAATGGATGAACGGACAGTAGTGTAAAAAGGGTGAAGTGAGGTTTGGATTGGAGTTTTGCCTCGGGTGATAACTTTAGGAAGTTTTGTTATGTTAATTTTCTTGTTCCCTATTTTGTTGGGATTATGAAGGTTTGGAATTTGGGTTCAATTGAAGTTTGAATGGAGAAGTTAATGATATGTTCACTGTAAAATGTGCTACAATTTTCATTGCCCAGTTGTTGCGTTGTGGTTTATAAAAGTATGAATGCGAGTTTAGGTCACTATTAAATATGGGAGATGGGTCTGTTGATGAAATGATAGATGAGTTGGAGTCTTGCTTTGATTATTAAGGATAAATGTAAGCTTAGACTCGGTATAAGATTATTTCACTTAATCTTCAGTGTTGAAGGATTTGATTAGGGATTATTAGATATGTCACTTACACATTGGTTGGGCTCCTACCCTGATATAGGACCCTTCTACTCATTGTTTTTGGCATGTTGGTTTCAATTATTGTGTTTGACATATTTATAGGCTCTGACGAGTTCGAGGACATTGAGCCGGCAATCGAGATTACTGCTCCTTCGGTTAAAAGGGGAGATCGTCGTCGAGGTAGGGGCTTTATACTTAGTTGCTTGCACCGCATTGCATAGTTTTCAAAATGAAACCCTAGTTTGTGGAATACCACACAAGAAAAACCTGATGGGGACTGTTCGACAGCACGTCAGTTTTTATATTATATATGTACGAAAGTTTTACACGTTTACTTTCGTGCATCTGATTTCATTGTATGATATACTGGACACTATACGGGATTGATAGATCCTCTTGGCACTTTGAACGGTCCGGGCGTCAAAGTATCAGGAGGCTATCCCCGGTACATCTCCTGCTGCGTGGAGATGGTTTGTTTGCGCGCTGTGTGAAAAACCTGATCAGGGTATACCACAGGTGTGTCGTTGACGGAATTTGCTCATGACACCCTGGAATCACGGGTGTGTTGTTGACGGAATTTGCTCATGACACCCCGGAAGACGGGTCGGGTCTACGGACCGCCGTCATTTGTATTATATATATATATATATATATCACGGGCGAGTCGTTGACGGAATTTGCTCATGACTCCCCGGAAGACGGGTCGGGTCTACGGACCGCCGTCATTTTCCTTCCTCCTGACTCATGAGGTGTTGCTTGCGCTAAGGGCCGCCTTTCTGTGTATCTGTTCGGAGGAGTCCATGAGTGACCCTCCCTTTTCACGGACTACGATTTTCGGTATAAAACACGACGAGAGTATTCAAACATATAGTTGCCTATGTATGCAACCTTGTTTTCTAAATACCTCGTCGGAGGCCTTCGAGCCTGACATCTTTGAGACGGAAAGAAGTTGAATGTTTTTATTAAAATGTGCACGTTTCCTGAAACTCATGCTTTTCAAGAAAAGGTAGAACAAGTTTTACACATGCATAGTATTTAGTATAAATTCCATACTGAGCTAGTCACTCACCCCAATCGACTTATTTTTCCCAGGTAAAGAGAAGATTAATTAAACCAGAGTGAGATCCAGAGTAGGGACTTTATTCTATTTCATAGGTTCCAACTTGTTAAACTTTTATATATCGTTTAGAGATATTCGGGATGATTGTATAATTTTTAGTTTGGATGACTGTAGAAATACCAAACTGGGTCGTTGGATTTTTTTTTTGGGATTGTATGCACAGTAGTTATTTGGATTCTTAAGTTTATTATTTCCGTATTATTATTTAATCTTGCAATCACTATATGGACCGTGGCCCATCACAAGTGGGTCGCGGCTGGGTATTTATACAAGTCTTCCGCAACAATTTAAATAGCCTTGGGCTGGGCGATCGGGTCTTCTACGAAGATCGGGTCGTTTGGCCCGGCGTTTCTGTCCGGCCCCCTTCCGGGTCGTGACACATGCAAAACTGGTTTTGTACATTTTTCGAAAACAAGGTTATGTTTCATTCTGCCGTACATGGATTTTTAAAAATCACTTTAAAACTCTTTATCATTTTACCAAACCGACCCAAGGGTCGTCGATGAGGCTTTCATTAAAAATCTTACTGTATACATAGACAGCTATACCTCGTAAAATAGGCCATCATCATTTTCCAATTTGAAAACGTCGTCAGTGAAAAGGGGTGGTCACTCATGGACTCACCCGCCACACAACATAGAAGAGGTGGTCACCCGTCGATGACAACACCTTATGAGGCAGGAATAATGACGACGATCCGAAGATTCCGTACGTCACCCGAGTTGCCGGCGCACCTGGCTGCACGACACAACTCGTATAATCGTATAATCAAATAAAACGGATACAGTTGCTCGCTATATGTGGACTTAGGATAAACAAGTCTCAGCGATTAACAACCGTCTGATCCGTGGGACAAATCCTGGCCAGGTTTAGGGGCTTGCGACCCAAGGAGGCGTCATCACCCTCCCATACGAGGTTTACGACTTTCAGGAGTTTCAACCTGAGGACACGTCACCAATGCCCTACCTATAATTTTCGCACGTCAAACAATCAACCTTCACGCAGCAGAAGGTATCAAAGGGGATGGCGGATCCATCCCTCAACATGGGCAAAATAAATCTCAACCATGTACGGAATTTAAACTTGAGAAAACATACTACTAATAAAAACGGACGTGCTGTCGAACAGTCCCCGTCATTTTCCAAGTGTGGTAGTCCACAAAATAATCATTTTGGAAAACGGAATAGGAAGCAATATAACGCAAGAGGTATAGAAATCCCTACCTCGACGACGGTCTGCCTTACCAACCAGAGCAACCAATTACGCAAGAATCGTATCACACTCGCTGAAATTGACCAAGCCTGACAAATGTATAAACGCGAGAATATCATAATTAAATTCTAGAAAAATAAGCGAAGGTCCTATACAAAGACCAACCAACTTGCAAGGAATTCCAATAAAGTTTCCAACTTTATCTAACAATATTTCTTAAACTGATAATCCAAATCACGAACACCTACACGGCTTTAAAAATCAAAAGTCTCATTCCTTTAACATTGATAGATTCCATTTCAACCACACAAGCGATTCGAGTATGTATAATGTAACAATAACTATCAGCTTCTCAACCTTATCCTAACTTATCCTTTTATTCAGCAACCCATAACAATTTAAATCTATCCATGGTATTCAACTCAACAGTGCTTAAAACCCAAACATATGACACTTTAACAAAACATAAATCACTTTGCATGAATATTACTTTCTGCAAATTTAAGCCTAACGAATCCAAGCAATATTCAGATATTTATCACTAATTCAGAAACCACTTTATCAGCTTTAGCCCAATCAATAGGTTTGAACAAGATTTACATCCATTTCCGAAGCAAGAATCCAACTAAACTTTTCACACTCAATAGACCACAATCACAATGCACTACTTATCCAAAAGAGGGATTCGACAATAGCACTTTCCTACGACATTATTTCATCAAATTAGTTTAATGCAGAGATCATTCAGTTCTACAACGAAACAGAGCCACTAACAACAAATCCCTCCTAATCAGAAACAAATCACATTCAAGACCAAATATCGGAATAGAAATATCCAACTCACCCAACAGAACAAAACAAAACCAAGTGTTCTGTTCTCGCCAGAATCAGATCCGGAGCTGCCCTCGCCGGAGAATGTCCGTCCGGGACCCTTTCGATCGATCGCTGTAAACCCACAACATAAATCAACCAGCGACATCACCAATCTAAACTTAACAACGGAGTAAAACTCGGATCGAAAAATCTCACCCACCGAACAGAGTCGGAATTGTCGCCGGAATCGAAAAACAGGTTCGGCCTCGGAGCTCCCGTCACCGATCCGAACTCGTCGCTGCCGGAGTCGAAAAAATGGGTTCGATTTTCAGAACTCCCGTCACGGATCCGAGATCGCCGCTCGCCGGAATCGGAGGAACACGCTCGGGTTGAGCTGTTCCGTCGCCGGCGTCGCTCGGATCGGAAGCCCGCGGCCACCGGCGCCGTTCTTCGCCTGCTCGGAAGTCGACCGTCCACGACCGACATCGTCGCAGCGCCGTTCGTCGTTTGCAGCCCTCGCGCGGTCGCCGTTCGCCGTTTTCCAGTCGCGGTTTCGTCCTTCCGCGAGCGACCGCCGCTGCCGCTGCCGTCGCCGCTGTCGGGAGTCGCTGCCGTCCGTCGATCTCGCCAGTTCATTGGTCGCCGGCGCCTCTCTCCTTCTCGACTCCTCTCGGCCGTCGCAGAAGAAAAAGGGGGGGAAGATGAAGATCTCTCTCTTCCCTCCCTTTCTTACCCATTTTTTATTATTTTTTTATTTTTTATTTTTATTTATTTTATTTTATTTATTTATTTTTTTTTCATAACAACTTAAACCCTGGACTTTACGAGTTCAAAGGCATTGGGCGGGATTTTTCCCCCTCTTCTCAATCCCTTTTCCTATTTCAATTATTCTAACTCATTTATTTCCTTTATCCAATAATTCTCTAATTTCTTTTCCCAATTCAAATAAATGTATATAAATCAATTATACACATTATATATCACATAGGCTATTCAAAATCTCAATTTAATCCAAACATCATCTAACGATGTTATAAATCCAATTTAACTGTCCAATTTCGTTTCTTAATTGGATTCTTTAATTCGAAAAAAATTTCAACTTCACGATTTTGACCAATTGACCAAAATTGCATACGTGGCCGCTACACGACAATTCGGTCAACTTCAACGCCATGACCGATTTTCAACGCGAAAAATTTACACGTGGAATTTCTTATTTAAAAAAATTTCACGGCTTTTACAGTGATGATGTAAGTGATATTGATATAGAGGAGGAGGCATTGCCTGATATCTTAGGTTATCAATCAGATTCAACTTGATGTGTTATGGCTTAAAGAAAATGAAAAGGTCGTTTCAAATGTTGGTTTTATTTCAGTAATGTTTTGTAATATAATGGACTGCGAACTTTCTAAATGTTTTTGTAAAATAAATAGACTTTTACTAAATAATGTTTTAAACTTATTCCGTTGATTTTCTATGATATGTTTTTATTGAACACGTTTAAAAATAAAGAAAATGAAAAATTTTTATGACTGAAAATATAAAGAAATAAAATGTTTGAAAAACGTGGGGCGTCACATTGTTTACATACAAAGTTACAATCTTTCCATTATTTTTTCCAAACTTTAAAATCCAACACATCAAATCCCAAAAAAATAATGAGCAGAAAATTGAGTCAAGAATTTACCTCATAGAAATATTTAGGAATTTCATCCATTGAGACCTCCAACGACCACCCTAAGTTATTCACCTAAATTCACCCTCTAAAAAATCCTCTTTCTTGGCATGGACATTCTAGTTGTATAAAACTCATCACTCTTTAGAATGAATGTCGAGAGAAAGAGAGAAAGGTTCGACTTAAAAAAAATTTGGAGGAGGGGATGAGACATTAATGAGAAGGAGAAGATACTTAGCGGAATTGAAAGAGGAGGTCACCCTCAAATTCAAGAGAGTAATTGTTTGTGGGTCACTTCAACCCCACAAACGTTACAATCATAGTATAGATTATGACTCAATGGAAATGTGACACAATAGTTATTGCTTATTTCGTTCTCTTAAAAATATAATACAATTCCTCTAGTTTTTAAAACAACATCATGAACTTGACTCTTTATGAATGTGAGAGAGTGAACTGTGTTGATTGTATTATTATTTAACACTAACATCTTTTTCAACAAAAATACTTGATCAACTCAAGAGTGTTTGGGAGTAGCCTGGTTTCTGATGTGAGCTTCATAAACATTGCACTTACATTCATATATTTTTTCGTCAAATGTAGCCTTCAACAGCTCATAAGTACTCCGTGCAAGCATTAGGTCGTTCCAGTCTTCCTCCAAAATGCTCTGCGTAGCTTGGTCCAGGGAAGCAAAATCCAACCCTCCGTCGGCTAAAGTATTGCGTAACAGAGACCAATAAAAGTCTTCATCATCCTTACCTTCTTTCCTTAACTCATCACTCTTACTTCCCTCATTCTTCTCTTTCCATATCTTGGAAGACGCTTCGAACAACTTTTGTCGATGAGAGTTCCCGAAAGTAAAATTAGGTTCTTTCATTCTAGATTTAGTTTTCTGATACTTACTCTTCAACTTCCCTAATTTTTTAGACAACTGGCATGGTGAACAGTTAATGGAAATTGCATCTTTTATGTAGCTGTAAAAAGACATGGATTCATCAGAGTCTAGTGTATTAAAATCTTTGAAACCTTTCAACAACCTGAGTTCATCATTCTGGCTCCATAATCTCTTCTTCACTTCCATCATATTAGATTTCGTTGCGTTAACCCCCTCTTTCAGTCGTTTCGAAGCGTTGCCAGACATACTCGGATTGCCTAATTTGCTCGAACCAATTTTGTGCGACGGAAGAGGATCAATATCTTTGTCGTTTCTATCAGAATCATCTTCGGACGTATCTAGCACGACTATTTCTGCATAATTTTGCTCATCCATGCGAAATGCTGCTGATGTAGGAATTTGAAGCCCTGGACTACCTGAGCAACCATGAAATGCAAGTTTCAAGTTTGAAATTTGAAGGAGATGAGATGGAAGTTTGAAGGAGCAAGATGAGATTTACCTTTGTTGCCAAGGACACGAAAGAACTTGCTTTGCTTTGGAAAGAGGGTGCCTGGTAATAGAGGGAGTTGCAAGAGGGGCTTCAATTGTAATTATAGAAAAGCTTGTGGCCCTTCGTATTCTACAATTATTTCTTCATGCATTTATTTATGGATTCCAATTTAGTTAACGCTTCACAATCTTCCACTCAAACATTTTCCGTTTTTTTTTTCTTTCTTCCTTTTAATTTTTCTCATCCCTCCATTATATCACTAATTATCCATCCAAATTTAATTTCACATTTTTCAGACTATTGTTTTTTTGTTAATTTTAATTATATTTATTTTTGCAATGAATTATTTAAATCTATAAATTTTTTTGCCATCAATCACACGGTCTTCATAATCTTATTTTACGACATAACCAAACTAAACCAGTTTATATTAGTTCTGATAACTTTAAAACAAAAAATTTTGGTTCAATTCTTAATACAAATAATTTTTTTTTAGATTTTTTATTTTCTAATGAGTAAAATTTTCAGTTGGACCGAGTCAGATTTTCTTGTGTTGATTAGGTCTTTACCATGTGTCGTTGGTCTTCGGCCACGTGTGAAAGAGGTCCAGTCAATGGTCAACCATGCATTTTGTGTTTCCTTTGTGGCCCGAAAACTGCAAAATTCTGCTCGATAAGTTTATGTATCCTTAGATCAAATTTTGAGTTATATCAATTTTGTCGGATTAAAGTTTAAGAGTTTTGTCTAATATTTATAATATATTACTTTATAGGGTAATTATAAATATAACCCCTGAAGTGTGGGAGTTCCTTCAACTTATACCATAAACTTTGAATTTTTAATTATGACATCTCAATATTTGAGGCGTTACCAACCAATACCCTCTCTATTACTAATGCACCACAGATAGGGAGAATTTGGAAACCCTCTGATGCAAACAGCTATTAGAGGCAAAATCAGACTCGAAATGGTAACTGGCTTAACTTGGTCTAGAAGAGTCTAAATGATGTTAAATTTGAACCACGTACTGCTCTATAAGTAAACAAGGAGCCCTCCAAAAATCAGAGGAAGATACTGTGACGCCCCGCGTCAAAAACCATACATTCTTAACTTTTCTTTTTAAATTTTCGTGTAAAAATATTTTTTTTTATTTACTTCAAAAATGTGATATTAAAAACTTAAGTTTAACATAGAAATCAAAAGAGCTTAAATAAAATAGAATAAAACGGAAACCTTACTAAATGCATTAAATAAAGTTTAGGGTTAAAAGTGTAAACATAATTAATGTTTCAAAACATGATCTTAAGGTAAGGGTAAGTGTACTATCCCGATTTTTCATAACGAAAATTAAATAAAGAAAAGAGAAATTAATTAGAAGAAAATTTGGATATTAAACTATTTGGATAATAAGTAGAATATGTGGTTAATAATAAATTGGATTTTCATTGACGAAGAATTAAATTAAATATCGGATCAAATAAATTAAATTAAACGAGTAATTATTTTGAGAAAATCAAGAATCGAAATTGGGTTAAAAATAATTTAATTAAATGAATGATATAGTTAAATTAGTTGAGCGAAATAAAGATTTAAATTAAAAAGAAAAATTAAATGAAATCATAGAGGAATTAAATTAAAGGGAGAAGGAAGCTGGTCGGTTCAAATTGGTTCGGTCTGGTCGGTTCACTGGTTCGGTTTTGTTTTAGAGAACAAATGGAGGAGTTGAGATTTGGGATTAGGGCTGTGATTTTGAGTTAGAATCGAGAGAGGGGGAAGAGAGAGAGAGAGGCAGAGAGAGAGAGAGAGAGAGAGAGAGAGCCAGCCCGACGAGAGAGGAGGAGGCTCGGCGATGGGGAGAACTCAACTCCCGCAGACCAGGGCTTCGTCGCAGAGACAGGATGCTGTCCGGCGTGCTGCGGGTTCCGCATGCAAGCGTGAGGCGAATGGAACCGCGGGGTTGGCGTCGGTTAGCGAGCGATGAAGGCTCGGGACGAGTTTGAAGTGCGGTCTGGCGTGCGAACTCCGGGCAAGCGAGCAGGTTGACGGCGAGGTGGGGAGCGTCAGACTACGGGCTTGGGCTCGGAAATGCCCGAGCTGTGGGAACAAACTATGAACCGTGCAGGAGCTTGGGTTCATTCGGACTTGAACTCCAGGGATGCTGCGGAACCATCGAACCGAGGTAAACGTCTCGGTTGATTTATGCATTGTATTTCGGAGTTCTATTGATGGGACGAAATTGTTGGACAAAATTGTTGGGTTTTGTTACATATTTTCTCTGTTCTTCGGTTGATGGGTACTTGCTGTGAATTGTTAGGTTGTTCTGCGATTTGTTTATGCAAGTGGGAGTTAGTGTTTTATTGATGAATTTTGGTTTTATCTTTGGATTTTGTTTTCTGAATACTCAATTTAATCGGTTACTTGGAGCTGAAGCAGTAAGGTCATTCTTGTTGGATTATTCCTTGGTTAAACTGTATAGTTGGTGTGAATGTAGAAAGGTTAGATAATGCTCCCTGTTGGCTACTGATCCTTGGTTCTAGGAAGAATATTAATGAGATAATTGTAAAAGATAAGGAAATATGTTCTCCGTTATGTTTGCTGCATATTGGTTTTATGAAATGTTAAGTTCGGCTAATACACTATGGATTTTGAATCTATTAGTTGACATGTTGTTTACGCTATACAAAGGAAGGTTCATTGTTTTGATCATAGGAGTTGCTCTATGACCATAAATATAAGAATATGATAATTAATTAAATCAAGGTTATTCTTTTATTGGTTATGGTATCGATGAGCATGAATGAATGGAAATCGTTAGTGATTAGTTGGAATTATATTATGAGAATTGGTTGTGTCGAGCTTCTTGCAAGTAATGAACTGTGGAAATGAGGTTAATAGTCTGTAATCACTAATGAATGTTATCTAACGACTTTGAAGGTCTTAAAGGAAAAGGAATAAAGTGCAGCAATGCTACGGACGCAAGTAAGTTGATATTTACTGTGCTTTGATCTTCGGGCCCTACATCACAAGAATTATGGGTTGTATGCTGAATGTTTACCGCTTTCATAGAATGTTTAAGTTATTAACTGCTTTACCACAAATTGAGCATATTCCGTATATTGTGCTATTGTTTGATGACTGTTTACTAAATTCAGGTTCTTTTAATGATATGTTTTGTAGATGAGCATGTTTAGTGATTATTGAAAAGATGTGATAGAATTGTATGCATTCACGAGCATCATGGTTTTCAAAAGATACAAAAATAGTTTTCATGCATGGTTTTTAAAAGAAAAACGAAAAATGGTGGAATGCTCATATATACTAAGTGAACGGCCTTCTCAAGGGCTGATCACCAAAGTGAAAAACCATCACTTAGCTATAGGAATATCCATCGGTCACTAAATAAAAGTAAATAGGTGTGTGAGGTTCGGGAGATTTGGTGATTTTCCATCGATGGGGACACTATATGATGTATCTCCTCATCGGGGTGACGCTTAATCACGTGGACTTTAGTTTTCATCATTTCTCTTGTACGAAAATCGACAATGTCTTCAACAAAAAGAGAATGGTGACGATCGTGGTAGTGAGGCCATATGATGTATCCCCATATAGGGGTGACGAATAGCTACATGACTATATGATGTATTCATTCCCTCGGTAAAATGTAAATAAGAGTGTGGGGGTTCGGGAGATTTGGTGACTGTCCATCGGTGGGGACACTATATAATGTATCTCCTCATCGGGGTGACAGTTAACCACGTGGACTCTAGTGTTCATCATTTTTCTTGTACGGAAATCCCCAACGTCTTCAACAAAAAGAGAATGGTGACGATCATGGTAGTGAGGCCATATGATGTATCCCCATGTAGGGGTGATGGATAACTACATGACTACATGATGTATAAGATCAAGTAAAGTTAAGATCAAGAATACTGAATAAGAAAGGAAATGAAATGCGAAATGAAACCGAAAAGAAAAGGAAAAGAAACGGAAACGAAAAACGAAAAAGGATTTCAAGAATGCATAGCATTTTTATTTTATTTTATATCACTTACTGAGCATTAGGCTTATTAGTTAAGTCTTGTGATGTAGGTATGTACGAGAAACAGGAGAACATGTCAAAGACAGTTGATGAGGGATTTGCACGGGTGGATCTTGTGGCTGGCTGGGATAAAGAAGTAAACGAGAATTTATGTGTAAAAGGGTTGTAAATTAACTAAAATTCTTTAATGCTTGTTTTAAATTTCGCTGCGTTTTTCAAAATGATTTTATTACTTTCGCTGCAAATGATAATGTTTTAAGTGAATAGTTTTAACGATTGGGTTTTATAAAAGAAAAAATGTTTTGACGTTTTTATAGAAAAAAAAGTTTTAAATTTATGCATTTTTTTAAATGAAATAAAAATCGGGTCGTTACAGTAAGAGTTAATGTTTTACAAAACATGTCTGTTAACAAACTGTAACGTACCGATTATTTAAAACTAATTTTCCTTATTTTAAAAATTCGTCATATAAAAATTTCTCATTTAATTTAATCAACTTTCGAAATTCATTTAAAAGAAACACATCAGAGTAAACTATACGAAATAAACAATGGGATTTCAAAAACATAGTTTCCAGTATTTTATCAAAAGTCCCAAAGTCCCTAGTTACAAATTGTTTGTAACATTCAAAATAGTACTAATATCAAAATACCAAAATATTCCCAATATTAAAGTACCAATATATCCGAAACCATGTGAGTCACACCCAACAGGTCAAATTAGTTGATAACTCAAGGGGTCGTTTGGAAACGCCTCCTCCTCAACTGGTATGTCAATGTCATTAAAAGCGTCACCTACATTACGGGGAAAACAATGAGCCTAAAATCTAGCATAAATCAGAATTTAAATGCAATGCAAATGATATGCATGATCATACAATGCATTACAAAAGAGAACCGTATCTCTTCTGGAATTGAGGGTGGAATACTCCCTAGGGTCATGTGGCCTAACCAGTCACTCCGACGAGGAGATATATCCATCAGGGGTGTTCCACAAGTCGGTATCATCACTTTTGTTAAAGACGTTGGGGATTTCAGAACGGGGGAAAGGTAAACCCTAGATTCCATGTAGCTAACCCTTATCACAACTCTCCTTACGTGGAAGTATCCTACCGTATGGAATGTCACCAATCACGCAAACCCCCACACGCCTATTTACATATATTAATTATGTCATGCAATATGTTACAATTTCATAAATCCTAAGGTGATGTATGTATACCACAATTAAGTAACAGGATAAAGCATGAAAGAAACACAACAGTTAACAATGAATTTGCAGTCGGAAATCAATTTAGAAAATGCTATCCATTTAATCCTTGCTAACAATGTTATACGTTCAGCTTGACAGTAATAGTTTAATGTATAACAAGATAGGGGCTATAGCTACTAATAGAGGTTAACTACATATTTCAGCGGAGAATAAAAATGGATAGCAGTCTCGTTTATCGTCAGCCAAACTCTTTCGTGTTATGATAACATAAACACTATCCCAATTGTTACAACTTTCCAGATTTCATCTAAGTAGTTAAATTGCTAAGCATAATTTAACCTTACCAATCAATAATATCAAACATAAGCAGAATGGCAGTTCACAATACTCAAAACCCATGCTTCACAGTTTTCAGTTCATCACTCCATACTACCCACTTTTGACACTAACAAAGCTTCACAGTTTTTCAGTTTATCACTCCATACTACTCACTTTTGACAGTAACAAAAAATTAAATCCATACTTTACAATATTCAATTTATCGTTCCTCACTACCCACATTTGACAGTAGCAAAAATATTGACAGTAACAAAACAATAATATTCACAGCACTCAATATGGTGGCAATTCACAAATTCCAGCAAAATCGATCGGAACTTAGCAATCTAAAACAATCTTAGCCCGTAATGTAGGGCCTCCTTTGGCCATCTATAAATTCCAAATTCTTACCTCTTGAAAATCTCCAAGAAATTTCCCCAATTTGTAGAAATTTCAGAGCACGTACAGGGGAACACCAACGAAAATCCAACACTCCACCCACTCAATCCACGGAATGTCACTCACAAACCAAGAATAACATAGAACTCACCTTACTCTTTTGTCTCAGAACCCAGGGTAGGAGTCCAGACACGCCAAGCTTGCCATCTTATAGGCGAAGGGGGGAAGAGAGAAGAGAAAAGACACCTAATGCAGTCTGCAGCAACTGGACCGAAGGGACATTCACATTCATTAATGGGGTGTGGTCCATTGAGAGAGTACCATGTGGAAAGCCCCTATCTTCTTGTGGGAGGGACTCCATGTCGCAGGGGAAGGGAAACTTTGAAGGGTGAATTAAAATGGAAAGAGAGTGTATCAAAATTAAGTGGGTTTTCTCGATTTATTTTGACCTTTCGGACGAGACAAGTCGTCCACGCCTCGTCCGCACTCATCTGAAAGTTGACTTCGGATGAGAAAACACGTCCCAGTCATTCGTTGGCACCGTCTACAGGCGATATTCGGATGCCCTTTGGGGTCTGCATGCAGCGTCCGAAGGTGTCCAGGATTTGGACAGATTCAATTTGGACGCGATCTATTCTCGTCCGCATTCGTCCGGACCCATCCAAAGTGAGTTTAGGATGCAGAGTCTCGCCCCCATATCGTCCCCACTCGTCTAAAACTCACAGTTATACATTTTTCCTTGAATTTTTCACACTTAACTCATTCTCCAACATCAACCCATATTTTTCCAAACATGACTTAACGCGTTCCGTCATGCAACATGATATAATATACATATACATTAATTATCCAAATTTAATACATCAACAAAACGGGAAAAATACTTTGGGTATTACAAGTGAAGTCTTCCTTTTTTCTCTTACCATAATTCTACTTAGTTCACGATTCATCTGGATAACCCACAGGCTCCATGGAAAATACGTCCTCCTCAGCTCTTGGCATTATCATCTCGTTTCCTACACCACAAGTAATACGTGAGCCTAAAGGCCTAGTAAGAAATTGTGATTATGCAGTATGATCATGCCTCTCTTTAGTTCTCCTTGGGATGGGTACTGCCCCAAACCAATATTTTCTTTACTTCGTTTTTTTCTTCATTTATTCGTTACTCGTACATCGAGCGGGAGAATAGAGGAATCCATATTGGAGGTATAGTCTTGTCGGCTTCTAACCACCTAGGGTAGCTGGTCCTGTTCCCGTCGAGGGAGGAGACTTAGTCCAGTCTACCTGATTAGATCCAAACTACTCATCTGTCCCTTTACTCCTCATTACCATTTCCTTTTGTTCTTTTCATTTATCAGTTTTCCTTTCATAATGCATGTGAGTACCATCCCAAAGGCAGAACTTCCTACTTGTTTCTATTATTATGATGCTTGTTCATACAATATCAAAATAACGAAAATCGAACAACACATATAATTGAAGGACAGTAATTAAAACGAACAATTATAGCAGCGAATTGAAACGGCGAATATAAATACCATGCTTGAATCTTCAAAATATAGCAGTAAACAAAATTGGTATTTAGCATGCTTTTACAAGTGAAATATACAACGAACATACCAACAGAATATCATGCTTTTAACTAACGAATTAAACGAACATAATGATGAACAAACATGCTTTTATAAAATAGCGATAAACGACATGCTTTCGATGTTAGATAAACATGGACATAACAATTAAGAGGAAACATACTTCATTAATTGCTAAGCTATAATAACATAAACTGATTCTAAGCTAGTGGACTAGGGATTGTGTATGTTTGAAGCAAAACATGATCTAATGGTATGATTTCACCAGAGTTAACAACTTAGTTCCTCATTATAGAATTTAGTCTGGTTACTATACATGCTCAGGAATAGACAACAACAACGTCTAGTTAACATAGAGAGATTCAGACAATAGCAGTAGCATGATAGCAAGTAGCAATAGCATGACAACAAGTAAAACAATAAACAACATATTCAGCAGAACAAAATCGTCATAAGTGGAGGAAAATCATAGCTCATTCATGCTTTACTTCGTTCATGCTTAACATGCACAAGGTGATCTTTAGTTCATCCTTTTATACAACTATAGAGCTATCGTAAGAGGTCATTATATCAGCAACAAACATAGCTAACAGTAAGCATTCTCCTTTCAATAATCATTCTCAACTTCTCTAATTAACAAGTAATGCATTGAATGACAATAGAAAATTTACAGAAAATTAACAACAATGGAATTAACATCACGCACGCACACTACTTGTGGGTAGAGCCTCCACTGGCCAAGACTCTACAAAATCCTTACTTTTGTTGACAAAATCAAACAAGACAGCAACTTCCAGCTCACCCTTAGCCTACTCCTGCTTCACGATCACCCCCACAAATCACTAGCAGAACACTCAAACACTCACTCATAGGGGAGCTCACTCTCTTTCGCAGGAACTCTCTCTCGAAGGGGAGGAAAAGCTCACGCCAGAAACTGGACAAAAAATGCAAAGAAGAAGGCTTAAATCATTACCTGGATGAAGAAGACGAGGGATAGGGGGAGGAAAGCATGGTGTCGACACCATCCAGGCTTTGGGGCTTTTCTCCGTGTCGGGTGAGTGCAGTTTAATTGATAAAATGACAAGGATTTCTATTATTGAATTCCTAATATTCGTAGATTTGGGAAGTTTCGGACGCGAGTTTGCGTTCTGGCCTCATCCGTGTGCGTCTGAAGTCTTCTCTATTACTGCTAGCACTGTGAATTGGGACGAGAAATTGCGTCTTTACCTTTGTCTGTAAGCGTCCAAATGTGACATTCAGAGGCGTGGAGGCGTCTGCATATAGCATCCACACTCGTCCAAAACTATCCAGAAATTAGACAGATTCAAAATCACAGTGTCTGCATTCGTCCTTGCTCATCCGTACTCGTCTGAATGTGACATTCGAACGAAGAAAGGCGTCCGCATATAGTGTCCGCATTCATTCGATACTGTCCAAAAATTGGATAGATTGGAAATCCTGGCATCCGTAGTTGTTCTGTATCGTCCCAAAGCTCGGGGACATCCTGACATGCATTTACGGATGACATGTCTCGTCCTCGTGTCGTCCGCATGCGTCCGAATTCGTCCAATGTAGCTTTTCTTCACATTTTCATGCTAAACTTTTATCCCATAATATTTTTCCCATAAATACACGTAATAAAATAACACATATCAATACGCAATGTAATATACTTATTATCCCAAAATTTGATTACATCGCGTATATAGGAAAACATTATTGGGGTATTACAAATACATTCAAAAATGGAAGTTATGAGTAGAAGGGTGCAAATTGGTTCGAGCGCCTAATAAAGAAAGATTGGACCCAAAATTACATAATACGTAACTCAATCAATTTGCATCCTCTTGACGTGAAATTTGGAGGGGCTACTTGTAACATCGCGGTTTTTATTTCCTTTAAAAATTTCGTGAAATTTAAAACTTTTCTTTCGTAAGATCAAAGTAAGACATTTCTTTTAAAACAAAGTGTTAAATCATTTAATTAAAATCATTTTCCAATAATAGTTATTTTAAATATTTTAGTAGCGGCATAATTCTTTTATAACTAATAAATTCTTTTATGAAACGCAGCGGAATTAAAACATTAATTTACAAAAATATTTACAAATCATTTCCATTTACTTCTTTTAGCCCAGCCAGCCACAAGATCCATCCATGCAAATTCTTCATCAACTGCTCCTTAATCTGTTTTCTTGTTTCTCGTACATACCTACATTGCAAGACTTAACTAATAATCCTAATGCTCAGTAAGTGATATAAAATAAACATGTTATGCATTTAAAATCCTTTTTCATTTTTTTGTTTCCATTTCTTTTTCTTTTCTTTTCTTTTTCCATTTTCCATTTCTCATTTCTTTTCTAATTACGATCCAGAATACCCCAAAAAGAACCTCGGACTTACCCTAGACCTTATACCCTTGGTTCCAGAATACTCCGGAAAGAATCTCGGGCTTACCCTGGACCTTAGTCTTAGAATGCCCCGAAAATAGCCTCGGGCTCATTCTTTACCTCATCGAATGCCCCAGAAAGAACCTCAGGCTCACTCTTTTACTTCATTGAGTGCCCCGGAAAGAATCTCGGGCTCACTCTTTACTTTATAACTTTTCCATTATCATGTATTATTCATTTCCGTTCTGTTTTCAAAACCCTGCATGAAAATCTTTTTTCGTATCGTTTTAAAAACCATGATGCTCGTGAATTCATACAGTATCAATCTCCTCTATGAGGCCATAAAACATGCTTAATCTAGAAACATATCATTAAAAGAACACACAACATGCAATCCTAACTCTTGCAATGTAGGGTCAGAAGACCAAAGCACAGTAAGTATCAACTTACCTGGATTCTTTAGCGTGTTCAGTTCTTTCTCATTTTCCTCGTTAACTTTAATACCTTCACAATAATATTCAGTAATTAAAATCTATCTTGCAATATTTTTATTTCTTTCGTTAATTGTGGACTGATCCGAATATTCCCAAGAAAGGCTGGCGGTTCTTGACAGATCACTTAATACCAGTCTCCTTAGACAGAATATCCTTTCCAAATAAATTCTCAGGAAAGGCTAGTGGGTCACAACGAATTCTCTTAAATACCAGTCTCTTAGACAGAATTTATTTACACAATACAATTACACCACTAAATTTTATTGTGATAATAGTATATTTTTATTTCTAAGTAACATGGCGATAATAGCGCTATTATATTTTAATTTAGCATTTTAATATAGTTTTGGCAATAATAACGGTAATGTATTAAATTCAATATTTCTAAAATAATATAACGATAATAACAATATTAACTAAAACTATCATTTAAATAACTTAAGGAGGATAGGGAATCGTTATTGAAGTTTCTAGACCGACCGCGTATTTTTCCTCCGTCGGAAACTCTTCCAAAAACCAGAATAACAACTTTACCCCTAAACTTCAGAATCCAACACCTCCTCTTTTCTCTCATCTCCCTTCATCTCTATGCTGGGGTGAGTTCTTCAGAAGAACTCTGCCTATTTATAGGAAGAGCATTCAGCTGAAGACAAAAGAAAATTAAGAAACGCACTGCTCCGCGAAACAGGGTGCATTAAACACTGAGTGTTTACTAGAAAAGTTGGATTTTCTTTCATTTACGAGAGAGTGGTGGCATACCTAGCAACCGGACTGGCAATTACGACTGGTCTCAAAGAAAACCAACGCGACCGCAATGCTTGAAAATCACATTTTTGGCAAAAATGCGTGGTACCGGTCGAACCCACTATGCGACCGGTGTACACTTTCTGACTGGACCAACGTGTAAATCAATTCGAGCGGTTCCATAGCAAAACACGTTTTTCTCTTAAATGTGTGGTTCTGTTCGCAATTCACTATGTAATATCCCAAAAATATATTTTGTTTTTGATGATGTATTAAATCTGGATAATTTTAATATGTGAATAGTGCATTGTATTATACAACGGTATGTGTTGAGTTGTGCTTGAAAGTATATAGTTAACGTTGAAAAATAATCTAAGTATGAAAAACTTAAGAAAAATGTGCACTGTGGAGTTTCGGATGCATTCAGATGCCATGCAAACGTAAATTGGCGTCTGCGGAAGTGTTGTGTTGCGCCCCTGTACTTTGGGATGACAGGGGGAGGAGGATTTGGTGTCCTGGAGTCATGCAGACGCCTATGCGGACGCTGCGGACGAAGAGGCCCGCATCAGCATTAAATTTGTCCAAATTCTGGACACATTCGAACGACTTGCGGGCGACGCGAACGAGGATGGTTCGCGTCCGATTTGAATCTGTTCAATTCAGAACTCATTTTGGACGACTTGCGGACGAGTACGAACGAAGATGGCTTGAGTTCGATTTGACTGTAGACGATTTTATGACACATTAGGACGAATTGCGAACATGGAATCTCGTCCGAATGTCGCCTACGGATGGTACAGACGAGGTTTTAGGATGCGTCTTCTCATCCAAAATTGAGTTGCGGACGGTGTGGATGAGGTCATGGACGACTCGAATCATCCGGGTTATCAGGAATTTCCGAGAAACCCATTTATAAATCCCTCTCTCTCTTCCGATTTCGTAAGCCACAATACAAAACCTCTCTCTCCAGCCTACAACTGCAGCGTCCAGCTCTTCACTGAGGTGTGGAAGCTTTCCACGTGGTCCCCTTCCAATGGACCTCCACCTCTTGAAGTGTGTGAAGTGCCTTGACCTCTTCTGGAAACGGATCCCTGCAGCTGCTAGCTCAGCTGCTAAGAGGTAAGCTCTTATGTGTTCTTTGCTCTGGAAAAATAGACATTTGTGAAGTGTAAGAGAGTGTGGTGTTGTTCTGTGAGTAGGAAAAGTGCTTTGTATTGGAAGATTTGGTGAGTTACGAGAGTGAAGTGTGATATAATTGGGGGTTCCTTTGAAGGATTGTGGTGAAGTCTATCCACCATGAAGGTAAGAAGTGGTTTTGATTTAATGGTTAACCTTCAATAGCTAGGGTGAGTTGATTATGAGTATTGGAATTTATTTTGGTGTTCCACAGTGAAGGAACTTTTGAAGGATTGAAGGGGAACCGGGATACATTGGCTGCTGTGGTTTGGCTCCTCTTCCATTCTGTTTGCTACTGGAAATTTGAGGTAAGAATTAGAATTGTAGTTGGCCAAAGGAGGCCCTACATTACGGATTTTGTTTGTTCGATTGATAAATGGATGGATTGTCAAGTGCTTGAATATGTTGCCTATGTGATTTTGGATTTTCAAGTGTTTGAATATGTTGCCTATATGATTTGTTAACTGGATAGAGATTTTTAATTACTTGAAGATGAGCCTAGCATGTTTCTTAATGCCAATTTCTGTTAAATTACTAGGGTTTGGAACTGTTATGCTTATTGCTTTTACTGTCAATGCTCAGATTGTGTCTCTAAGTGATAGATATGGATTGTGAAGTTTGGTTGGTAGAAAGCATGAAAATCTGAAGTTGATAATATGTTGGGAAGATGGATAGTCGATGCTGTCAACTTGTCATGAATTCCCACTGTGAACTATCACTTTGTTGCAGGATTGGTATTACTGTCATCATGAGAAATTATCTATCGAAATCCTCTATTGGAATATGAATGGAAATGCACGTAGGAACGATAGAAATCTGTGAATTGCAAATTCATCAATTCAAGTGTTTGTATGTGTATAGGATAGATGAAAATGGAGATAAGCTAAACTCCTTTCCTTGGATTGATCTGAACATGTTTTCTTTGCTCATAACGGTCAAGAATGCCTCAAACTTGTAATGCCTTGTGTTTTTGCATTATTGCACTAAATTAACTACCATGATAAAATGACGATAGTTGTAATGTCGCTGATTTGAACTTCTATCTATAATTTGTTTTCGAAATGATTGTGCTTTTATTGTGTGTTAATTCCTTAGTTATTTTATGGCATTCATGCATCATCCTTGTAACGTCCCGTACTTTTTCCCATTATTTATTTATTTATTATTATTATTATTTTAAAACAATGTACACTATCAGAGTAAAGCGAGCGACTTATGATAAAACGATTTCCATAAAACTACTAGATAACCATAAAAGTTTCTAAAACAGTCCCTTTACATTTTGAAAAGTTTATAGCTAACCTAATACTATATTAGCAAAATACCCATTTTCAAAAGACCCGTTATATCACACGTCCCAAACCAGAATACCAAATTCCATCTGTGAAATTACCATCATATCAGACGTCCCAAAACATATTACCAAAATACATATGTGATGAACCACAACCAACAGGTCAAAATGACTGATAATCCAAAACATCGTCCTGGAATACCTCCTCCACAGTGTGATTCTCATCCAATGCATTACCTACATCACAGAGGAAAACAATGAGCCTAATGCTGAGCAAGAATTAGAATTTAATGCAATGCATGACCATATAATGCAATTAAGTCAAGAGTACATACATGACAAACACCGTAGGGCCATGAGGAAGATTTAACCACTTTACTATAAACATACATATCGTGGTCTTCCTCATGCTGTATGTACTCTTTGTTCCGAGAACGTAGGGGATTTCAGAACAGGAGACAATGAACACTCAATCCCATGCTATTAACCTATTTTCCTTTCTAACCATTTCATTTTTAAACTATTCTTTTAACATTTCATTGTAACTCATTCATGGGATGTCATTGTTATTCTCGAACCCCCACACGCACATTACATAGATTGAATATGTCATGCAAAAATGGAACAATTTCATAAGTCCTAAGTGATGCATGTATGTCAATAGTACAACGATAAATAAAAACACAAAAGTCCATAACTTTCACATCTTCTAACAACACTAAACAACTATCTACATAGAATTTGAATTAAATATAACTAACTTAACAATATTAGTTAACTAAGAGCAGTTTGTAATTTTTGTCTATGTAATACACATGTAAAGCCTATAGAGTTAATTGAACAGAATATTAAACTTCATTTAACTTATAGAGGCATGGATCATACAACATGACAACAATTGTAAATAGATTTAATACCTATTCTCAGTATCTCCTAAATAACTATCTCTTTCATCAATCTCTTAGACATGAGCTCTAATATGTATCTATCTCTTTCATCAAATGAATTGTTATACTATTCTCAAAGTGCAATGAGTTAATATGCTCAACATTAAAATTCAAACGTACAAAAGGAAACTAAAGCTACTCCAAGCCTATTTTTTTTCTTCTCAAATCAATAACAGAGTATATCCAGGAACCCAGTTAAACAAACATACAAACAATTCATACAAACCCTGTCACACATCATTCCAATTCTTACCTCTTTCTATTCTTCAAGGGTTCGCAATTTCTCAAACGAACTACTCCTTCCAACAGAATACACTTCAACTTGCAAGAGAAATAAACAAAATTCAGACAACATAGAATACACCTCCCTATTCACTTTAAAGAAACAAACCAATCTTACCACTTTCTTCTTGTTAAATGGCAGCTTA
Organism: Begonia loranthoides; assembly: GCA_022433065.1. Classification (NCBI taxonomy): domain Eukaryota; kingdom Viridiplantae; phylum Streptophyta; class Magnoliopsida; order Cucurbitales; family Begoniaceae; genus Begonia; species Begonia loranthoides. Next base: position 607,422 of record JAJTVF010004539.1, read on the forward strand.
CACCCAACCCTGTAACAACTTTTTCCCCAATTCATACCTTCAACTCCTCTTGTAGACAAACCAAGATAGAAGAAGCTGAAATGGAAGATAGCTGCGTGGAGCTGCCTCCAACCTCAAGGGAGAAAGGTCCACTGAGCTGAGGCCACCCATCATCCCCTTTTCGCCACTTGAACGTGTCCTCACAGTAAGAATCGGGAGAAAATGACGAGAAGAGAGAGAGATACCAAATTTTTAAATGGGTTTATCAGAAAATTTTGACCTTCCAGACGTGGTGTGTCGTCCGCAGTATCGTCTGCAATCAATTTGGGATGAGAAAACACGTCCTTAATCATTTGTCTGTACCGTCCGCAAACCCAATTCGGACGATGTGAGGCGTCCGCAGATGCGTCCGCAGTCATTCGAATTGTCCCAAAATTTAGAAAGAGTCATTTTGGACGTTGTCCATCCTCGTCCGCAAGAGTTCGAATGTTTCCAAAATTTGTACAAATTCAAAGCGGATGGTTCTACTATCGTCCAGAGCATCCTTAGGCGTCCACATTTGGATAGCTTGGAGTTTAGGACGCCAAACTTCGCCCCCACTTGCCCTAAATTCTCTATTTTTAATTTTTCTTTAACTTTTTACACTACATTTCAATTGCCATATAACATAGACCATATTATTACATCACCAAAGTTTATCACAACGTAATACATGGATTTATACTGTAATTTTTTTTTATATTTTGGGACATTACATTTCTAGGGCTTATGAAATTGTTTACATTATGTATGTCATCCTAATATACATAAATAGGCGTGTGGGGGTTCGAGTGAATTGTGACTTTTCATACGGTAGATTCCTCCCACGTAGGAAGTGGTAGGTTTAGAAGTTAACGTGGATTTTAGGGTTCACAATTACCCCGTTTTGAAACCCCCAACATCTTTAACAAAAGAGAGTATACCTGGTTGTGGAAACACCCCAATGGATATATCTCATCGTCAGAGTGACTGGTTAGGCCACAAGACTCTAGGGAGTATTCTACCTTAACTTCCAGAAGAGAAACGGTTCTCTTTTGTAATGTATTGTGTGGTCACGCATCATTTGCATTGCATTTAAATTCTGATTCTTGTTAGGCGTTTGACTCATTTTTTTCCCCATAATGTAGGTGATAATTTTGATGATGATGTTCCAGTAGTGGAGGAGGGCTTCCAAGATGACCCCTTGTGTTATCAGCTGAATTGACCTGTTGGGTGTGGCTCGCATGATTTAGGAATTGTTGGTATTTTGATACTGATATTTTGATGAAAAAGGGGTATTTTGGTAATTTGCTAATACTAGTGTTTTGAATGTTACGAACGTTGTGTTAGGGACTTTGGGGATTTTGCTAAAACATTTGGAACTATGTTTTGAATCTCTATCATTATTCTGCACTATTTACAAAACGAGAAAAATGTTTTAAATAATCCGGGCGTTACAGTTGGTATTAGAGCACAACCAGGTCAAAATCAGTTCTGTAGACTGTTGATAACACTAGGATTGTCATGTAACACTCCTCCTATTGTAAGTAAAGTTCTAATTTTTGAAATTACAATTTTTCCCCCTAACTTACTAGTCCTAAAAAATTGAAATGTAGAAAATAAATTAAATGGCACGACGACAAGGAACAACATACCAGTACCTGATGGGCTGGACGAAGCTCTGAATCATAAAGCGCAAGTCGTTGAACGTCAAGCTCAATTCATGGCACAGTAGGCCCAAGTGATAGAAAGGCTAGTGGAACGCGGTAATGAAAATGGGAATGGGGATAGCAGCGGAAACAGGAATCACTGTGCTGCTGTGGTACCCGCGGAGGCCTGTTGGGAGCGGTTTCTGCTACTTAAACCACCAACTGAAGGCAATATTTTTGATATTACGGCAGCTGAGACATGGATTCGTTCAATTGAGAAGATGTTTGCCTTTGCCGAAATTGGAGAAAGTGCAAAAGTGAAGTGTACTGTTTACTTGCTGACTCATGACGCACAATATTGGTGGGAAGCAATACAGCTGACTCTGGAGATGCAAACTCTTACCTGGGAGGGTTTCAAGGAGTTATTCAATGAGAAGTATTTCAGCTTTACCGTTCAAAATTAGAAGTTTGCATAATTTATACGGCTACGCCAGACGAGAATTGTGTCTGACTATATCTGAAAGTTTGAAGTACTATCCAAGTATGTCGTATACCTGGTCAGTGATAATGGATCTAAAGTGCAGGATTTCATACAAGGACTGAAGTTTGAGATTCTGAGATGTGTACGGATGATCGGTATTCGGGGTGTTCCTTATGCTCAGATTGTGGCTAGGGCTCTGGATGCCGAAGATGTGGAAGGGATTGCTACCAAACAGAGGGAATTTAGTCAGCGAATGGGATGAAATATTCAAAGTTTTCAACAATGTGGGGTTCTACTTGGGAATCGTGTCATAAGAAGGCCACCTGGACTTGAGACACAACAGGGGCATGACAAGTGCCCTGTGATTGAAGCAACTGTTGTAGCACCTGCGACACCTAAACCATGCCCTATATGTCAGAAGAGTCACCTTGGGCAGTGCAAGGTGAATACTAATGGATATTTTAAATGTGGAAAGCCTAGGCATATAGCAAGAAGCGGCCCAAATCAGACAGGCAATGTTTCTCCGCATATATTTTCGCTGCAAGGAGAAGATGTTGAAAAGGAGGAGCTACCGGCTATCATATCAGGTACACAACTGTTATCTGGCTGTTATGAATGTGTCTTTTATAATTTTATGTGGCTTCCTACAAATCTTAGAAATGTATGCATAAATAAATGACCTTTTGAACACCCTAGGTACAACTTATATTATAATGTGGCCGCGTATACTGTATTTGATTTGGGTGCCACTCACTCTTTTATTTCAACACAATTATGTACAAAAGAAAAGTGTACACCTGGTATTCCTAAGAACGGATATCGAGTACTCACGCCTTCTGGTGAATATATGACTGCTACTGGTATTCTCGAACATTATGTAGTCCAGATCAATGGTCATAAACTTGGTGCAACTCTAATTATTATGGATATTCAAGGGTTCGACATTATTTTTGCATGGATTGGTTGACTCTAAACCATGCCGTTATAAATTGTACGTGACGAGAGGTTCGTTTCTATCCTCTTAATGATGAACCACATGTTTTTCGAAGAATCAAGGAAAAAGGCAAACTGTCAATTATTTCTGCATTAAAGGCAGACCAACTGATGAACCACGGATGTGAGGGATTTCTCGTCAATGTTATAAACACCATGATCAAACTGGAAGCAAATGTTGAGGATGTAATGGTAGTTTGTGATTTTCCAGAGCTTTTTCTGGATGATCTTCCTGGGTTACCTCCTGTCAGAGAAATCGAGTTTGTTGTAGATTTGCATCCTGGTACGGAACCAATTTCAAAAAATCCGTAAATGATGGCACCCGCTAAGTTACGAGAATTAAAGGTTCAGCTTGAAGAGTTAATTACAAAAGGGTTCGTTCGACCGAGCTTCTCACCCTGGGGAGCTCCTGTCTTATTTATGAAGAAGAAGGACAGATCATTGCGAATGTGCGTGGATTATCGTAAGCTAAACAAAGTGACTATTAAGAATAGATATCCCTTACCTCAGATCGATGATTTGTTTGACCAATTGCACAGTGCTTGTGTATTCTCGAAGATCGATCTGCGTTTGGGGTATTATCAGTTAAGGGTTAAACAAGAAGATGTACCCAAGATGACATTTTGGACCAGATATGGACACTGAAAATTTCTCGTGTTGTCTTTTGGGCTAACCGATGCCCCTGTAGCTTTTATGGATATGATGAATCGTATATTCAAGGATTATCCTGATAAATTCATCATTGTCTTTATTGATGACATTCTGGTATATTCTAAGTTGGAGAAAGAATGCATTGAGCATTTGAGAATTGCTCTATCTATTCTGAAGCAACATCAACTCTACGTAAAATTTTCCAAGTGTGAATTCTAGTTGAAAGAGGTCAGCTTCCTTGGCCATGTTGTCTCTGAAGAGGGTATTGTTGTGGATCCTGCGAAGATTCAAGCAGTTGTTGAATGGGTACAGCCTAAGAACGTTGGTGACGTTCAGGGTTTCCTTGGATTGGCTAGTTATTACCAACGATTCATTAGTGGGTTTTCTAAGATTGCTATGCCTCTCACCAATTTGACCAAGAAGAATGTGAGATTTTGGTGATCCGATAAGTGCAAAGAAAGCTTTCAGGAATTGAACCATCGTTTGACTTCTGCACTAGTATTGGCTTTACCTGTAGAAGACGGAAATTTCTATATATATTGCGATGCATCCAGATTTGGGCTTGGTGGTGTTCTATTGCAGAATGGTAAGGTGATTGCTTATGCTTCGAGACAGCTTAAGCCGCACGAAGCTAATTATTCTACACATGACCTCGAGCTAGTTGTTATGGTCTTTACGTTAAAGATCTGGAGACATTATCTCTACGGCCAACAATGTGAGATCTTCACTGATCATAAGAGCCTGAGGCAAGGACGCTGGCTGGAGTTTGTAAAAGACTATGATTGTGAAATTAAGTACTATCCAGGAAAAACAAATGTCGTTGCTGATGTTTTGAGTCGAAGGTTGCTTTGATGAGCATAACGTGCAAGGAGATGCCATCAGGATTGCAGAAAGATATGCAGGAATTAGATGTGCAATTAGTTCCTGAACAGTTGACAGAAGTTTTATCAACTTTGACTCTTAAGCTTTCTATATTGGAGAGAATTAAGGAAGAACAAGCGACTGATGCTGTATGTGAAGATTTTAAACTCGATCCAACTCTTCCTGAGTTTCAAGGCTACTCTTTATCTGTAGATGGGATCGTGAAATATAAGAATCAGTTGTATGTACTTGAGACATTACTACAAATTTCGATAATGAAGGAGACGCATTCTTCTAGTTTTTCTATCCACTCGGGATGTAACAAGATGTACAAGGACCTAAAGAAGCATTATTATTGGCCGAGAATGAAGCGCGATTTTGCCTTCTATGTTACTCATTGTGACGAATGTCAACAGGTGAAAGCAGAGCATCGACGACCAGGGGGAATGCTCCAACCACTGCCTATACCCGTATGGAAATGGGAGCATATGACTATGGATTTTGTTACTACATTACCCAGGACAAGGAAGGGACATGATACAGTACGGTTGATTGTTGACAGACTGACGAAGGTTGCTCACTTCTTACCGGTAGAGATGACGTAGAAAATGGGTCACTTTGCAGAATTATATGTCAAGGAAATTGTCCGACTTCATGGGGTCCCTGTATCCATTGTATCAGATCGGGATCCACGATTTACATCGATGTTTCGGAAGAGTCTGAATAAGGCTATGGGCACCGAACTGAAGTTTAGTGTGACTTTCTACCCGCAAACCAATGGGCAGAGTGAACGGACAATCCAAACATTGGAGGATATGTTACGTGCCTGCGTCTTGGAATATCAAGTTAGATGGGAAAGGATCCTTCCGTTAGCGGAATTTGCCTACAACAATAGCTTTTAGGCAACTATTGGTCTTGCACCTTACGCAGCGCTATACAGTAGAAAATGCAGATCTCCCCTATATTGGAGCGAGGTGGGTGAAGATAAGTATTATGGTCCTGAGATGATACAAGAGAATGCTGAGATTATAGATGTTGTTTGACAGAGGATGCAAGCTGCACAAAGTCGTAAGAAAGGTTATGCAGATAATCGTCGTCGAGACTTGGAATTCGCCATTGGGGATCGTGTCTATTTGAAGTTATCACCATTCAAGGGTGTTATGCGATTTGGGCGCAAGGGAAAGCTCAATCCATGCTATATTGGCCCTTTTGAGATCACAGAAAGAATCAGTCTTGTGGCGTATCGGTTACTCCTGCCAGAAGCTATGTCTGGAGTGCATAATGTCTTTCATGTATCGATGTTGCGGAAATGTCTTGGTGAGACTGTTCACATGAGACCTCAGGAGCATATCAGAATACATACTAACCTGAGCTATGCAGAGAAACCGCTCTAAATCCTTGACTCCAGTGTAAAGAGATTGCGCAACAAAGATGTCTCTCTTATGAAGGTATTATGGTAGAACCAACTCAACGATGAAGAGCCTACATGGGAAAGAAGAGATGATATGTTAGCCAAATATCCAGAACTGTTTGCTTAGTTAAATTTTAGGGACAAAAGTTTTGTAAGGTGGGTAGGATGTAATACCTTAAAAATATATTTCCTTTTTGATGATGTATTAAATCTGGATAATTTTAATATATGAATAGTGCATCGTATTATGTGACGGTACGTGTTGAGTTGTGCTTGAAAGTATATAATTAACGTTGAAAAATAATCTAAGTATGAAAAACTTAAGAAAAATGTGCACTGTAGAGTTTCAGACTCATTCGGATGCCACGTAAATTGGCATCCGCGGAACTGTTGTGTTGCACCTTTGTACTTTGGGATGATAGAGGGACAAGGATTAGGCATCCTAGAGTCATGTGGACGCTGCGGACGAAGAGGCGCGCGTCCGCATTGAATCTATCCAAATTCTGCACACATTCGGACGACTTACGGATGACGCAGACGAGGATGGTTCGCGTCCAATTTGAATATGTACAATTTATAACTCATTTCAGACAACTTGTGGATGAGTGCAGACAAAGATGGCTCGCGTCCGATTTCCCTCTGGACGATTTTATGACACATTCGGACGAATCACAGACAAAGATTCAGACGAGGCATCTCGTCCGAATGTCGCCTGCGGACGGTACAGACAAGGTTTTAGGACGTGTCTTCTCGTCCCAAATTGAGTTGCGAACGGTGCGGACAAGGTCGCGGATGACTCGACTCGTCCAGATTATCAGGAATTTTCAAGAAACCCATTTATAAATGCATCTCTCTCTCTTCCGATTTCATAAGCCACAATACAAAACCTCTCTCTCCAGCCTATCACTACAGCGTCTAGCTCTCCCCTGAGGTGTGGAAGCTTTCCACGTGGTCCCCTTCCAATGGACCTCCACCTCTTTAAGTGTGTGAAGTGCCTTGACCTCTTATGGAAACTGATCCCTGCAGTTCCTGGCTCAGCTCTCTCTCTCTCTCTCTCTCCCCATCGTCTATAAGAGGTAAGCTCCTGTGTGTTCTTTGCTCTGGAAAAATAGACATTTGTGAAGTGTAAGAGAGTGTGGTGTTGTTCTGTGAGTAGGAAAAGTGCTTTGTATTGGAAGATTTGGTGAGTTACGAGTGTAATATCCTGAATTTTTATATCCAAATTTAAAAAGGAATAAATTAGAAAATAATTTGGGATATTTAGATTTGTTGACTAACTATTGGGATATTACCAAAATCGTAATTGTTAGATATGGGCTAAACCGGTTGAGTTTGGCTTTGTCTGAAAATAGGTGACTCGATTTTAATTAAAAGGAGGAAAATAAATAATAAATTAATTTAGAATAGATAATGGGGGAAAATTAAATAAATGAAAAGAGGGATTAATTGGATTAATAAATTTAGAGAAATTTAATTATTGGAAGAATTAAATTAATGAGATAGATAAAATGAAAATGAGGTTAATTAAATAAAATGATGAAAGTTTAGATAAATGAGGGTGAAAACCGGTTCAAATTGGATGTTTTAATTTAAGTGGCCTTCGGCCATTTGAATGAGAAAATGCGAGAGAGAGAGAGAGAGAGAGAGAGAGAGAGAGAGAGAGAGAGAGAGCCTGAGAGATCGGGAGAGACGAAGACGACGCGAAGACAAGGGCATCGGAGTTCGGGATGGCGTCGGCGTGCGTTGTCCGACGTCGGGCGGCAAAGGTACGGTTGCCAGCGACGGCTGCGACGGACGGTCGTGGCGTCTAGGGTCGGGAATGGAACTCCCGCGAGCTACGATCCGCCGGTGAAGGTAAGTCAGCAAATTCTTCCTTGAATTCTTCTTCCTGTCTGAATTGGGCGTTCCTTCAATTTGCATTGGCCGTGATTTTGCGTCGGCTGTGATTGGGCAGGGACGACTTGACGATGGCAGGGGAGGGGTATTGAATTGGACCGAACCATGAGCTGGCTTTTTCCAACTCCTCATCTGATCAACTTTCCACGTGGATGCTGGGCACTGGACCACCATTCATTGAAGTGGGCAATTCACATGTGGTCTCCCATTTCTGCCTATAAGTCGATGGCAGTGGACAGGACAAGCTCGGGTAGTGTTGAAGACCAAAAGCTGGAAACAGGAAGGAGATGTGCTTTGTGTGTTCTGTAAATTGACAGATAGTGAGGGATGGTGAGTGATGGCTGAGGACAGAGTGGCAGAGTAGGTGTTCTTCAGGTAAAAAGACATCTTTCATTCTTTCTGATGGGTTTATATGGAAATATACTTTGCTGCTTGGATGGGTATTGAACTCTGTTGTTATTCCGATTGTGAAATGTTGAAATGCTATAATGAAGGTTGGATGATTCTTGGTTCTGTTCTTGGTTCCAAGTTATTGATGTTGTTGATGAGTTGAAATTTCCTTTCAAGATTTATAAAACTAGGTTCAATTCTGCATTTTCTTTTGTTCACTGTTAGTGAATAATGGTTGAAAGTTTGTTAGTCTATGTCACCAAGGAGCCGAGTATGCCTTGTTGATAGAAATGGTTCTCTGACTTTATGGACATTATGAAGTAATGGATATTATGTTTTGTTTGTTGATAGGCTTGTGTGTGTGTGGCGATGCTGGAAATGGTTTCCTTATTATGTGGAAGTTGTTGATTTCTCTACGATGAGTTCTGTGAGAAGTTAATTAGGATGTTGTTAAGTGTTGGCTATTACTATTTTGTTGAGTATATTGGACATTGAAAGGTTGATGTTGTGAAGTTGTTGGGACCATTATACTTTGTTGATGTATATGATGGACTTTGGTTGCTAGAAATGGTTTATTAAATTGCCTTGATGTTAAGTGTTCTTGATTGGTAAATTGTCTCTTGGTTTGAAATGCATATATTGTGCATATTGGTCATTATTGGCTATGGGGAACGGTTTTATGATAAAATATTCTTCACCAGTTTTGTAAAGTTAATTTAGCATGACACATTGATGGAATGAGCAACATTGTGGGTTAATACTATTCCGTAATATATCTGAAGGTCTTGGAATTAGTATTGCGTTACTAGGAAATGAAAATGAGATTTATTAAGCGTTAAAGTTTAGGGGATTGTTATTAATGCTTAGTTGTTATGATTTTAAAGGTACAAAGAAGAGAAAAGAAACAGAAGCGCGCTATGGATACCAGGTAAGTTGATACTTACTGAGTTTTGGTCTTCAGACCCTACATCGCAAGAATTAGAATTTGCATGTTGTGTGTTCTTTTAATGATATGTTTATTAGACATTTATACTATCATATAGGATTGTAGGTATTTATAGGCATATTGTATGTCATCCTAAAATACGTAAATAGGTGTGTGGGGGTTCGGGTGAATTGTGACTTTCCATACGGTAGATTCCTCCCACGTAGGGAGTGGTAGGTTTAGAAGTTAGCTACGTGGATTCTAGGATTCACAATTTATCCCGTTATGAAACCCCCAACGTCTTCAACAAAAGTGAGGATACCTGCTTGTGGTAACACTCCCGATGGATATATCTCCTCGTCGGAGTGATTGGTTAGGCCACATGACTCTAGGGAGTATTCCACCTTAACTTCCAGAAGAGATACGATTCTCTTCTGTAATGCATTGTGTGATCATGCATTATATTTGAATTTCATTTCTTTCTATCTCTTACTGAGCGTTAGGCTCATTAGTTTAGGTCTTGTGATGTAGGTACGTACGAGAAACAGGTGAATAGCTCAAAGACAGTTCATGAAGGATTTGCACGGGCGGATCTTATGGCTGGCTGGGCTAAAGAGTTTTAAAAGGAAATGATTTGTAAAATGGTTTGTAAATTACTTAATATTCTTTAACGTCTTGTTTTAAATTCCGCTGTGTTTATAAAAAGGATTTTATTACATCTTCTGCAATTGATAAATGTTTTAAGTAAAGAGTTTTAATGCTCGGGTTTTTATAAAGAAATAATACTCTGATTTTATAAAAGAAAAAGTTTTAAATTTCACGCGATTTTAAAGCAAATAAAAACCGAGTCGTTACAATGAGAGTGAAGTGTGATATAATTGGGGAGTTCCTTTGAAGGATTGTGGTGAAGTCTGTCCACCGTGAAGGTAAGAAGTGGTTTTGATTTAATGGTTAAGCTTCAATAGCTAGGGTGAGTTGATTATGAGTATTGGAATTTATTTTGGTGTTCCATCGTGAAGGAACTTTTGAAGGATTGAAGGGCAATCGGGATACATTGGCTGCTGTGGTTTGGCTCCTTTTCCATTCTGTTTGCTACTGGAAATTTGAGGTAAGAATTGAAATTGTAGTTGGCCAAAGGAGGCCTTACATTACGGGTTTTGTTTGTTTGATTGATAAATGGATGGATTGTCAAGTGCTTGAATATGTTGCCTATGTGATTTTGGATTTTCAAGTGTTTGAATATGTTGCCTATATGATTTGTTAACTGGATAGAGATTCTGAAATACTTGAAGATGAGCCTAGCATGTTTCTTAACGCCAAGTTCTGTTAAATTACTAGGGTTTGGAACTGTTATGTTTATTGCTTTTACTGTCAATGCTCAGATTGTGTCTCTAAGTGATAGATATGGATTGTGAAATTTGGTTGGTAGAAAGCATGAAAATCTGAAGTTGATAATCTGTTGGGAAGATGGATAGTTGATGCTGTCAACTTGTCATGAATTTGTACAGTGAACTATCACTTTGTTGCAGGATTGGTATTACTGTCATCATGAGAAATTATCTATTGAAATCCTCTATTGGAATATGAATGGAAATGCATTAGGAACGATAGAAATCTGTAAACTGCAAATTCATCAATTCAAGTGTTTTTATGTGTATAGGATAGATAAAAATGGAAATAAGCTAAACTCCTTTCCTTGGATTGATCTGAACATGTTTTCCTTGCTCTTAACGGTCAAGAAATCAAACTTGTAATGCCTTGTGTTTTCGCATTATTGCACTAAATTAACTACCATGATAAAATGAAGATAGTTGTAATGTCGCTGATTTGAACTTCTATCTGTAATTTGTTTTCAAAATGATTGTGCTTCTATTGTTTGTTAATTCCCTGGTTATTTTCGAGCATTCATGCATCATCCTAGGGCTTATGAAATTGTTTACATTATGTCTGTCATCCTAATATACGTAAATAGGCGTGTGGGGGTTCGGGTGAATTGTGACTTTCCATATGATAGATTCCTCACACGTAGGGAGTGGTAGGTTTAGAAGTTAGCTACATGGATTCTAGGGTTCACAATTATCTTGTTCTGAAACCCCCAACGTCTTCAACAAAATAGAGGATACCTAGTTGTGGAAACACCCCTGATGGATATATCTCCTCGTTGGAGTGACTGGTTAGGCCACAAGACTCTAAGGAGTATTCCACCTTCACTTCCAGAAGAGAAATGGTTCTCTTCTGAAATGCATTGTGTGGTCACGCATCATTTGCATTGCATTTAAATTCTGATTCTTGCTAGGCGTTAGACTCATTGTTTTCCCCGTAATGTAGTTGATTATTTTGATGATGACGTTCTAGTTGTGGAGGAGGCGTTCCAGGATGACCCCTCGTGTTATCAGTCGAATTGACCTATTGGGCGTGACTCGCGTGATTTAGGAATTGTTGGTATTTTGATATTGGTATTTTGATGAAAAATGGGTATTTTGGTAAGTCGGTAATACTAGTGTTTTGAATGTTACGAACGTTGTATTAGGGACTTTGGGGATTTTGCTAAAACATTTGGAACTATGTTTTGAATCTCTATTATTATTCAGCACTATTTACTCTTATTTTGTTTTCTTCTAAAATGCACTTTAAATGTTGAATAAATTAAGCGAAAAATTTTATATGACGTATTTCCAAAACAAGAAAAATGTTCTAAATAATTGGGGCGTTAGACACTACGCGACTGGAAGACGCATTGCGACCGGTTTGACTAGAAAAGACGAGACTGGTCCTGAAGAATATACAATAGTTTTTTTTTTCTTCAGTGAACGACACCGTTTTCCTTCCAAAATTATTTCTTTTAATTATTTCCAAATCCACTCTTTTCAATTTAATAATTCCCGTAATTTTCTTCCATCAATAATAATCTAAATATTTGTTATAATAATATCGAAATTATCCGAATAAACTAATATCCAGATTTTCCTCCGGTTAATTTATCTTTTCCTTATTTAATTTTCGTTATGGAAAATCGGGATATTACACTGCTCGTTGCCCCATTTTTTGCAATACTGCCAACATCTCATGATGGCGCTCCTCTACTCGCTCCTTCATTTTTTGCATTTGGAGCTGCCCCATTTGACGTTGCTTCTCCATTTTTTGCATTTGGAGCTGTCCCATTTGATGGTGCTCCTCCATCATTTGTGTTTTGTGCAGCCCCATTAGATGGATGGAGCCCCTCCACAAGTCAATCCTCCATCATGTGCATCTAGCTGGAAATCTCCACAGGGATCGATGTAAAATGAGATGACTGAGGAATGGGTGGAGTCATCGGCTGCGGAGCATCATCCTCCATGTGCGGCAGAAGCGATGCTGGAGTTGTTCCTTATTTGTGCCACTTTCAATTTTTTGTGGACGTCAGTTGTAAAGACCCAGAGTTTTCTTCCTTTTAAAATCGCTTAAAATTAAAACTTTTTTTTTTCTTTTGTAAAACAGTGGAAAATCTTTTGTTTAAAACTCCTTAAAGTGTGATCAGAATTCCTTTCTAAAAAGCCAGACCGTTAAAATCGTTTTTCTTAAAATCATTACTTCGATTATTATAAAATTTTTTTATAACAAAATTTCAACGAAAGACTAGATAATTCATTCAAGGAACAATAATTAAACCGTTTACTTCTTAATTACAAAACCCTTTCCTTTAATTCCATTAGCCTAGCCAGCCACAAGTCCTGCCCGTGCAAAATCCTTCATCGACTGCTCCTTCATCTTATCTCGTGTGTGTACCTACACCATAGGCAAACTGTGAGCCTATGGCCAAGTAAGAAATGAGGTATGCAATATAATGTATGCCTCTAACTCATTATGTCGGAATGGGTCCCGCCCTAAGTCGTTCTTTTCTTTACGTTTCATTCATTCATTACTCGTACATCGAGTCAGGATATTGGAGGAATCCGTGGCGGAAAGAGTAGTCTCTTATCAGCTTCTAACCACCTCGGGTAGACAGTCTCTTGCAACTCGAAAAGGGAAGGACATCATTCTTCCAGTCTACCTGGTTAGGTCCGACGAGACATTTCTTACTTGTTTCTATTATCATGATGCATATCAATGCAAAACAATAATTACAATAACATGTCAATTTTGCGAAAATAAAAAAATTCCAACTAAATTAAATACAAGCAACACGATAAACTATCAGGAAACTGAGCCAACATGGAATAGCAACTATCATGGAATAAAAGTATAACAGTAAAACAGGATATATGGTAAAAGAACCAACATGCTGTAAATAATGGAATCATACCTAACCTATCTAATTCTAACTAATAGTTCATCTTATTATTAGTCCAAAGTTCAACGTGGATTGCAAAGCGTTATTTGGCTACGACAGTTAATTGTAAACGGAAAACATGCTATTTAATCTATACACAAATAACTTCAAAAAGTAAAACATGGTTTGTTAACAATATTTCTAAATTGAACTAACAACCTATTCATATTTACGGGAATGAGGCAGTACATAAAAAAGATTAATTAAACGAGCTCTCATCAAGGGAAACTTCAGTATTTAGCAAGCAGTAAGGAAGTAGTGATAGGTTAATACAATGCCGCAAGACTATCAAACAATGAGCAAGATAAATATTCTGCACAATCAAAGGAAACAGAACCAATCAAAACCACTAATCAATGACTAACAGAGAGTTAATGTCAACAACTACTAACATAGAGTTATTTATACAAAAGTAACTAAGGGTTTAGCTAACAGTTTATTCATACTTAACATGTCGTAGATCATCTTACAGTTTGGCAATTCATTTCATAGAGTTCATAGCAGAGACTATAATCTTAACAGGAAATATTATCACTTTTGCTACAGAACTAAGCATCGATTTATAGGAAAGAAAACACAAAACAATAATATTGAAGACAAACAGATACTGCTTGTGGGTAGGGCCTCCACTGGCCAATGACTCTACCCAATTCTTACCTTAGTTTTGTAATCATTGAAGAATTTCTATATTGGAAGAAATGTAGCAATGAGTTGTTCAATCCAAATTTTGCCCTTCATTCTATGAATCCCTTATGCAAATGCACAACATATCACCCCCCACGAACTCACTCTTCTCACAACTCAACTCTCACAGAATGCTCACTATCCAGGGTTTCACTCACGCTCGGAGAAGAGAAGAAAAATGCAGAGAATGACTCAGGATGAACACTAAATACGCGAAGCTTACCTAGAGGAGTGACGGGCGCTCACCAACCGGGATGGGGAGGAGTGCCTAGGCATGGGAAAGTCGCTTCCTTGTCAACTGAGTGGGAAATAAATGGTTAAATGACAAAACTTTTGTGTATTTAAAATTGATTTTTCGCAGAATCGTGTGATTTTGGCTGAGGGAAGGCGTCTGCACCTTGACCACATGTTGACCGAATTCTACATTTTTCTTCAGAATTGCATTTTCGGTCGAGGGAAGGCATCCGAGCCTCGACCTCATGTTGACCAAAAAGTCAACAAAATCGGATAGCTTCAAACTCTCCTATACCACATTCATCTGCATGTCGTCCATGACTTGTCCGAAAACTCATTTTGTAGACAGAGTGTGATTTTGCACGTGGACTGTCGAACCAGCCTCATCCCAAAATGTGAGGGATGATCTGTAACACTTTTCAGATGCAAAACCTCAACATTGCGTCGATCGTAGGTCAACCGAAAACTGAAGTGTACCTTTTTACTTCAAAACCTTAATATTTTAATCACTCCACAATATTTTCCCCATATTTACACTGCATTAATCAACAACATACCGTCCCGCAGTATAACATATTAATTATTCCAAAATTCATTACATTATATACACGGGGAAATATTATCTGGGTATTACATCAGTGACCTTCTCTTCGATTCTTGGCTCCTCATCTGAGATCGGTATCCTGTAATGCTAAAAAATTCTGTTAATGAGCCAATTAAAATGTAGACTCTTCACCGAGTCGTTGAGCACCTCGTGCATGTGACTCAAAATGACATAGTCGATGTTCACTTTTTTCTTGGTGAACATCTTCTCCAGCAAATAGAGATCCATGCAGCTAACATGGTCTTGATGTCCATCGTGAGGCAAAATTGTATGCGACATGATGGTTGGATCACTCGGGCTATGACATTCAAGTCATTGGATTTTGTTTCTTATACGATCCAATTTCGGGATCACAGTGCAGCAATCTAAGCATTGTAAGCCCTTTTCCTCGTCTGATGAAAGGTGGCTCCTAAGACACATGGTAATAGTTATCGCTTGGTCCTTCCATCGAACATCCAAACAGCACATTAATGTTGTTGAGAGTCACCCTCAACTCCTATCCAAACATGTAAGTCTGGACCTCTAATGGTTAGGTGGACAGTTCCAAATTTGTATAAAATAGTTTGACATTCTACTCACAGTAACTTCCACCCAATCGGCACAAATCGACTAAGTCAGCCCCCTCAAATAATTCTTCAATTCCCAGCTCAGCCAACGACTCGAAGTCTACTCTTATACAAACAATAATTAAACAGTGTTTAACATCAGCTTCATACCGTTCTTTCGCGTCGGCTGTCTTGAAGAGTGAGGAGTGAAGCATAGCTATAATGGGTTGGAAACAGATCAGTGCACCTACTGCTGGTTGTTGTTGAGGCTGAGGTTGAGGTTAAGGTTGTGCTTCTACCTCGGCTTCTGAAACAAGGGCAACTGCAGGTCCTCCAACGTCAACCTCGACTGCTCCAACTTGAATCGCGGGTTCTCCACCTTGCATCGCGGTGGGTACATTGCCATAAAGTTGACCGACGAGCTCTGTTATAATCCAAGTTCATTCATGGCCGGAGTCCGTCGTTTCTTGCCATGGCCACAACTGAGCCTAAGACGGATCACCCTTTAGCTTAAGCGGTATTTTCTTTGCATGGGAATCCAATGGTATCACTGAAACAGTGAGGAACAAAGGTCTGAGAGTTTGAATAATCACCGAGGATTTCGTGGTTTATGGTGAACTCACCAGAACGCACAGTCAAATATTATATATAGTAGACCCTAGGTATACAGAATGACGCACGACAATCCGCGGCAGATCATGGTCAATCCGTCGTGGATCATGGTCAATCCGCCACAGATCATGGCCAATCCGCGGAGGAACGTGTCTCGATCCGTGACAGAACGTTAATATTATAACGTTATTTTTAAAAATATCGATTTGCAAAAGAATAAAATCAATACATGCTCGTTATGTGGCGGAACAAAGTCACTACGTTTAACGGCAAATGTGACACCAATATTTGTGGGGACTTTTTTTCATAATTTAGTGATTATTTTATTAGCAAAAATAGTTTAGTGGTTGACTTGATTATTGATCATAAATTACATACCTTTCAAATGTTTGAAAGGTAGGATTAAAACTAGTTTCTGGAAACTACTTCACTTTGTTTGGCATTATTTTTTTAATCATATTTAGTTTATTTACTGCTGACATGATTATCTTTTGCATATTACACCTTCCTTTCACGTTTCATTCGCATAAAATGTTAAGGGGAATGATTGGGAATTGGAAGAGCCACCTGGGAAAGCACTCCTTGGCTTCCTCGTCTCCCCCTCTCCTTCCTCGTTTATATATTTCTCTACTCAAACCTTCTTTCTCCTCTCATTGCTATCCTCCTACTCGGTGGAAGCAACTCCGTAGATTTATCTCCAACTGATTTGTAAGTACTTGTTCCCTCTCCTTAGTCTTTTCTCATCTACGCTTACAAATTATATAATCACAAGTTCAGATTAATTTTTGTTTAATCGATCCTTGCCATCTCTTGGTCTGTTGTAAGGCCTGCTCCCCAACAGTTGCAGTCTTACCAAGTAAATTATATTTGCTTCCTGTCTGCCCCTCTGCTAATTTTATGCTGGCCTCGCTCTTGCATATTCTACGGCTTTTTCTTACATTGGATGTTTGATTTTAGGATTAATGTTTATTTTCTTTCTCCACTCTACTATTTCAGTAGCTTTTTCTATGCAAAAATGGGCGTGCTTAAGAAGATAGATGATGAAGATTTTGATCCTCATCAGAAGCACAGAGTTGGTTCGAGCAAACTAAAACGTTCTCTTGAGTCTAAAAAAGCTTTAAGCAATGCACAAATGTCCGGCAAACGACTGAAAAAGGAGGTTGATGCAAGAAAAGCTAATATGATGGACGAAAAGAAAACACGCAATAGGTTATGGAGCGAGAACGATGAGCTTCTACTGCTGAATGGCTTTAGACAATATAATTCACTGTATCCTAATAAAGAAATATCTTTTCACGACTACATAAAAGACGCAATTTCTTTCGACTCTTCTGCAAATCAGTTGACTAGCAAATTACGGAAATCGAGGAAGAAGTATAAGGACACTAACTCCATAAGAATGAAAGCAGGTGACAATTTCACTTTCAATGACTCGCATCAACAAAAAGTGTTTGAGACGTGCTTCAAGATTTGGGGCGGAACCAACAGTGATAATTCGATCAGAAGTGAAGCAGCGCGCAAAGAAGGTGAAGAGTTTTATGCTTCCCTTTTAAATAATTATATGGCCGATAAAGGACTGGATTCTGCTTCCTTGGGCGATGCGACGCTGGGCAATTTTGTGGAAGAATGGAAGGAAGTAATGCTTGCAGAGAGCTATCATGACATATTGAAGGCTAAATTTGAGAGAAAAGTATGTGGGTGCAAGCGCCATGTTTACAAAGCCTACTTCAAAAGCTCTACTTTTGATTTGGTTTGAGTATTTTTGTTTAAATTCTCCTTGCAATTTAAATTTGCTTTAAGGTCTATTTGTTTGAGTATTTTAAACCTTCACATATTTCGTTTCATAACGAATATAAATATAGAGATTGAAATCTAAACATACACAAAGAAGATAACATTTTCTCAATTACAAAAAACTCGAGCGAACTTGGGCTTTAGCCATGCAAATTGGATCAATGATTAAAGCAAACGGCCTTTAAAGCTGAGGAATAGATTTAAAGTCATGCAGACCGAGCCACGAGGACTTAGTCGTAAAATCATATGAGACGTGGTTTCTACGCAAATAAAAAACTACTTTTTTCAACCCTAATTATGATCATATCTAGAAATTGTTATACCGGGTCTATCTTGACTCAGAAACTGGAAGTCCAAGTGATAAAATCTTAAAAAGTGTTATTGGAGTGAGTTAAGTAAACTCAATAAAGATTTAATAATTTTAATTTAAAAGAAATGTTGTTTAAGTATGCATGAATTTAAAATTATATTTTATAAATTCATTTTAGAAAAATATGTACAAAATGGCACGTGTTTAAAACCACCTACTAATATGTGGTATGTAATTAAAATAGGCTCTTATTGTACTAAATAAAATCATAGTGAAAATGGAGTCACTCACGGACTCTAGACACACAATGTCATTGACATTTAACAAAATGAAAGCAATGTTTGTCGATCGCGAAAGCCATATAAAATACTCTGATCAGGTTTAGGGTTTTGCATACAGGGACACGACACATACAACTGTCTCATTACTTTAGTTAACAATAACAAACACATTCTGCATGGTCGAATGTGTGAAAATAAAATAGATCTCAAATCTGATCGATCAAACTAGGTTCACACGATCGAGTTGATTCAAAAATATTTATATGCATGCTTAATTTAAACGTGTACAGTGAAAAATATAATATAATATAAAATCCGACAGCTATTAAATAGACACATCATTTTTATATGAGAAACGTCTCAAAATATTCATTTTGTAAAAATTATGCAATGTAATGTATAAAATAAACTTCTACCTTAAAATGGTTAACACTAGTCAAAGCCCAAAAGTCTAAAAATTCAAATCCAAGTGTCCATGGATTTAAATTAATATTTGAGTACCTAAAAATAAGATTGTAAAATTTTCTGAGTTAATTTTATTAAAATCCTCAATATTATTTAAAATTAAATTAAAATTAATTGTATTAGAAAAATACCCAAAACATGCAAAAACTGGCCCAAAACAGGTTTGGACCATGACCCAATATGGCCTTGGTATGTTGGCCATTTGGCCCAGCCCATACGCTCAGACTGTAGCCCACGGGTCCAGACCCGTAGTTTTGGTTTGCGATCCGCGCAGAAGATGACCACATCTCCCCTCTCGACGTGAACAATTTTGTCGCTCACACTCTCAACGCGAATGACTTCATTCATTACAGCGAAAAACACTGACTCTAGCCGAGACTTCCTGTCTCAAGCAATCATCCATTGGCCAAAGTTGTCAACCTAGCCTATCACGCACCGCGGCTCAGCATTTGCTAAGTCGCTTCCCGACATTTTAACTTAGATGAAAATCGTGCAACAAGGTTTGTTGGATTTCATCCAATTCATCGATAAGTTCTGATATTCCAATTTCCAGAAAATCAACCAACATAGACCAAGAAAAGTTCAATTTGTGAATACCTCCGTTGGCGGCCTCTGTCCGCTGAAGCTTCTGTCCAAATGCTGGAAATTCACTCTTGTTTAAACGTCGATTCCTACCAAAATGTCAATCCAAGTTCAGAGTTTTTATCTTAAAAAAACTTCGAAATTAATAGAATCGAGAGGAATTGAACTCATCGAGTTTCATCCAAAACTTTCTGAGAATAGTCTCCAATCTTTGCCTGAGAAGACCCATATGTGGTGGTGGAATTTTGGTAATCAATAGAGAGAACGAGAGCAGAGGATAGGGAATGGAAGAGTGGAGCATCCTGTTTTTGAGGAGAAGGAGAGGAAATCCCTTACTTCCTTAACAGTGCTCGGGGACGGGTTTTCCAAAAATGTGTCCCCCAATATTTAATTTTTTTTTAAATTGGGCATATTTTACAAATCTTATAGTGGGATAGAGTTTGGTTCTCACATTCCTTTCTTTAGGTCTCATGGTATTCTTCCTCATTATTTTTCCTCGTATTGTGACACTTGTTTTCTTAAACCATTATTTTTATACATATATACATTTGATTTTAAAATACATGTATCCTGTTTTAAATACCATTTACAAGGTTTTTGGAAACTTTAATGTAGCTGAACACTTCTCTTGAAATAAACATAAAAGATCTATTCATTTCCTTAACATTGTATCATCAATTGAAACTCATTTGTTTCAATTTAACTATATGCACTTAAAACCAATTTCACAAAGACGTTGTTTCATCAAAGCTTTTCATAATTATAAAACACAATACAAAACATCATCATAAAATAGTAAGTCAATCAACACATAACTTAGTTTTAAAACATTTTATACAAAACACTCTAACTTGAGCCACAACCCACCAGTCAAAATCTCTGAATGACTATGCTCAACATATCTATACTCTATCAATTGTAGCCTCATTGTCATCAATCTACGTTGCATTCATTCATGTTATCATCACCTACATCACAAGGTTCACCTATAAGGCTAACGCTCAATAAAAATGCAATAATGTTATGCTTATGTTATGCAATTTCGTAAAACATGCATTCTCAATCTTCAGTCTTTTTTTTTTTTTTTTTCATTTTACAATTCAATCATTGGAGATAGTTCAGTCTATGGGAGAGTGGCACCATTTGATCCACCTCATGCAAGACAGGCAACTCAAAACTCGCCCCACAGTGACTATTTATGTTTATTTAGTCTACGTTCAGTTATTCGGTATGAAAACATATGCATCAAATTAATTTTCTTTTCTTTCTTATAATATGTTTTCGTATGATGCATGAAAAATTCTTATGAACATGTCAATGCTAACCACTTCACAACCTCAATATCATTTTCAGCAAAATACTACATCGTGTTAGCATATGCATATATCTGATTTATCATAACATGTCAATGGCTACTATCCTCATATGTATCAAAGCATACAAACAATGTAATAACATTTCAATCACTAACATTACCTTAGCACCTTGTGTTGTGGCCAAAAGACCAAACACATGCAAATATCACATACCTTGTGGTCTTAGCACAATTATAGTCACTACTTCAACTTTTGTTTACTTTAGATCAACCTATAAATGATAGTCTTAACATTAGAAATCACTCATGCACTTATAACTTATAAAATGCATAACTTTTATTGAACCTATCCAAATCCCCTAATTCTATGACCTATAATTCCTTATGAGATTACGCATTAATATGTAGAATCAGTTTTGACACATTACTACACATGGCTCAGATAAAACACTCCAAACAAAACCATCCTTTATCAAAATCCTAGTTTATAGCACCCTGTTTACAATAGACCTATCACAAGGTCTCATACAAGGAAGCAAACCAACCTATATATTTCTTTTTATTTTGTAGGGATTAAGATACAAGATAGCTTGGAAAAATCACCTAACATTAATATTGAAGATGGGTTGAAGCTTGTACTTATGTTAAAACCTAATCTTCCTTTTGCTTGAAGGTGGAGCCAATCATCAACTAAAGAGTTTTCAAGGGATCATTGCTGCATTTAGAATTACATTGATCATTTGAGTTTTCATTTATCTCAAACCATAGTAATATTATTTGATCAAATTATTGAATTATTTATTTCTCTTGAAATTTATTTAATGGTTATTTTTACACGTCTTTTTTAGGGGGCCTACATCCATTATCAAGCATAGGAGTTACATCACATATATAACTTAATAGTATTGTAACATCCCATTTCTGTTTATAAATTTTCATATCCATTTCACGACAATATAAAAATTTTGATCATTTAAAAAACTCATTTAAAATATACTTAAAAGAAATCATCATAGTACTTTACGTGGAATAATAAGAACATTTAAATTGTTTTCCAAAAACAACATAATTTAAAAATATTGAAAAAAACATAAAGTAGAGTCTGTAAACAATTTAAACAACTTTTATTCTTTTGAGCCATAACCCCCGTTGTCGATCCGCGTATGGTAACACAAGCTTGCATTGTATCACACTTCTTTCACGTTCACTTCATTTGAATCATAATTAATACCTATATCACAAGAGGAATAATAAGCCTAGTGCTCAGTAAGGAACATCAATGAAATGCAAATGCAATATCTATGACAATTCTACATGCATAAGTCAGACAGATCCGTAAGCTAAGTGAGAGCAACATCTTCAGTCTCCAAACTCACCACCTGAATTCCTTTTTATATGAGAGCAACTTCTTCAGTCTCTGAACTCACCCACCCGTTGTGTAATGCCCCACGTTATAAAACCATTTTCTCTCTTAATATTATCAGTTATAAAAATTTTCATTTTCTTTCTTTCAAAAAACATGTTTAATCAAAACGTATCAGAGTAAATCAGCGGAATAATATGAAATATTTTTTCAATAAAAGTCCTTTTATTTTAAAAAATTTTTTGCAAAACATTTAGAAAGTGCATAGTCTATTACAAAATATTATAAAAATAAAACCATTATTTAAAGTAACCATTTTTAACCGTTTTGAGTCATAACCTTCCAGGTGGAATCTAGCTATTAACCCAAGAGTTCATCAGGCCAAGCATCCTCCTTCCCACTAATAACATTACCTACATCATGGGCAATACCATGAGCCTAAAACTCAGCAAGAAATAGAATGTATGCAATGCAATGCTTATGCAGTCGTTTTAGAGAAGAACATATCTCCTCTTCATATTATTTTAGTTTTACTTCATAGTCCTGATGTATGGGACTATCACTCTAGGAATAAAAAGGATACATCATCAGGTCTTGTGGCTTAACCGTCACTCTGACGAGGAGATACATCCATTAGGGGTATCACTATTAAGTACCGTCACCTACTTACCCCCATCACATACACCTATTTACGTTAATTGGTTAATTTATTAACATGCTATGCATATGTCAGCAGTTTCATTAGCCCTATCATGTTGCATGGATGACAGTTCATATATATTTCACAACAGTCTTCAAAGTATACAATTCAAACTAACTATTTCATAACAGTCCTATATTATTAACTATCTTATAGCAAACCTCGAAGCATGATGTAATATCTCATATTTTAATTGGAATTAAAATTATATTTTGGAATAATTTTATCCTGGGATATTACAATCTAATTTTTCTCTTGGAATCTGTAATGAGATGTTATTGATTAAGAATTTAACAGAGAATTAATTGAATTAAGGAAAGTGAAAAATTGATTAAGGTTTATTAAGTATTGATTTATTTATAAAAGAATTTAAATTAATAAATGAAATTAATATTAATAAATTAACAAAACGTTGAAGACATGATCAGTAGTTGGTTAGCGCAAACAGCGGTCGATCGAGACCAACCGATGCAATTGACCGCCATGCTGGCGACCGACTGCTGACTGGCGGGCAATTGACTGCCAGTCACGAGATCGATTGCCAACCCACTTTTGTCGACTCTTTCTTCTATTCTAAACATTGCGCACACATGTTTTACACTGTACGTTTTGTTGCTTGAGAAGAGGAGTCTGCTTATAAATAGCAGACATTCTGCTGAAGGAAAATCACAAGGCAAAGAGGAGAGAAAGGAGGGGAAGGCAAAAGGGGAAGAAAATAGGAGTGAAATTGTAAGGAATTTGTAATTAGTTTGAGAGTGAATTTGTTACTCTGGTATTAAAGTGGGAATTTCGATAGGAGAAATTACGCGGCCGCTCTTGGATTATTGGTAATATTTCTATTCTTTAAAATTAGTCGATAATTAGTTAATAATTATTAGTTCAATTATTATTATTATTGCGCTATTATTATTATCACGCTATTATTAATTAAGAAATATTATTAGTGGTATAATTGTACTGTGTAAGTAAGTTCTATTTAAGGAGACTGATACTTAATGTGGACCGTTATGACTATCTATGCTTTCTTGAGAATTTATTTGGAAAGGATATTATGTCTAAGGAGATTGCTAAGAGTATTCTTTCTTGGAAATATTCTTGATTGATACTATCTACGTTTAATAGAGATAAAATAAATAATGAAAAATGATAGTTAGATAATTATCAACTAGTTATAATAATTATGAATTAAGTTATTATGATTGAAATAGAATAATTAAGAGGTAGAATTACTAGGTGTAATTAAAGAAAATTATACTATCGAAAACGTACAAATTAGGTAAGTAAATAAAAAGGAAAAATGTACAAATCAAGTATATAATTTTAGTAAACATGAAATTAAGAAAGATAAATAAATAGAAATTAGTTAAGTAGTAATTAATAAGGAATACAATAAGTAGTAATAACAAACAAAGAATACTGTAAGGAGTAATTAATAATAAACAAAGAATACAGTAAAAAGTAATTAATAGTAAACAAGGAATACGGTAAGTGGTAATTAATAAATAAGAAATTAACGGTATCAAAGTTAGGATTTATAATGGATAAATATATTTATAAATAAACGATAGTTATTTTGAAGGTATTAAGAAGAAAAGGATAAAGAGATAAACACGTTAAGGACCATGCGTAAGTGATTGTATGTGTTTTAGTCTTCAGACCCTACATTGCAAAAATTAGGACTTTGTTTGCTGATTGTTTACTGCTTTAATAGAATAATTGTGTTGCTTATTGCTTACCAGATATTGAGCATGTTCCATGTATTGTAATGTTGTTTGCTGGGTGTTTATTAGAATTAGGTTCTTTTATACTGGAGCATGCATAGAGATTTTATACTGTATGTATTCACGAGCATCATACATCATGGTTTTCTAAATGATACAAAAATGGTTTACACGCATGATTTTGAAAAGGAAACTGAAAGAGACTGAAAATGAATAAATGTAAACGAAATAAAATGAACTGTGAGTTTGTTAGTTGGTTTTTGGTTGGAGCCAAGATTGGTTAGCCAAAGGATACGTGAGACTGTTTAAGCCTTAGAGCACAATTGCTAGTAAGCGGAGGTTGTAACCCGAGCTTCATTTTGTGCACAGCAGCTAGTAAAGCTTTTGGTTGGAGCCAGAGCAATTTATTCCTGAGGATAATCGTTGTGTACTGGAGTGCACAATAGCTAACAGGCAGTTCGGTTGGAGCCGAATCCCTTGTCACACATACGTCCCTTGACAAAGACCAAGACGGACCACCCAATGGTTAGTGAGGACGTTTAAGCCTTGTGGCACGACTGCTAGTAGGCGGAGGTTGGAGCCCAAGCCGCATGTTGTGCATTGTAGCATACAACACCTATCTGTTGCATGTGCATTGTACGGTTTATATTCCTATCACTTACTGAGCATTAGGCTCATAACTTACTGTCTTGTGATGTAGGTATATGTTTGAAAACAAATGAACAATATACGAAGCAGTTTATGAAGGATTTACATGTAACAGATCTTATGGCTGGCTAGCCTAAAAAGTAAATAGTTTTGTAAATAAGAAAGTAAACAATATAAGTTTAAATAATTGTTTTATTTAATGCTTCCGCTATGTTTCAAGGAAAAAGATTTTTATAAATGAAAGTTATTCCGCTGCTAAAATGTTTTAAATGATTATTATTTTTCAATGCGATAAATTGGAAAAGGATTTTAAGTAATGGATTTAACACTCAGTTTTAAAAGAAAAGACTTACTTTAATATTATAAAAGAAAATTTTTAAATTTCATGATATTTTTAAAGCAAATAAAAATCGGGATGTTACAGATGGTATTAGAGCACCCAAGTTTTAAAATCGGTTCCGTAGACTGCCTACCAGCACAAGCTTCGACGTGGAAATGCTCTATCAACTGTAAGTACATAATCAAATTATTTATTTTTAATAATTTAGTAGAATAAATAATAATGAAGAAATGTTTAGATAGAATAATTGGACAAATATTAAATGGAATGAGATAAACTAAAATATTTTAGAAAGAGATGTAAAAATAATAATAATAATAGACCGAATAAATATTTTGATAAAATAAATAATAGATAAACAAATATTTAGTTGAATAATTTTGTATAGTGAAAAAAAGGTAGCATGGCCGTAAGACGACATACTGTTGGATAAAGAGGAGTTAGACAAAGAGGGATGGAAAATATTACGGGAAAAATTTAGAACAAGAAGGAGTTGGGAGTAGTGCTGAAAATATAATCAATAGGTTAATTGCGTTAGTGGAATGACAATCTCAGTAAACAGAGCGACAATCTCACCAATTGGAAATAATTGCATGTGGGCATGAACAAGTTACTGAATAACAAGTGACGAAGCAGCAAGATGGAAGCTGGGAGAAATTTCAACAATTACGGCCACCTCAATTTGATGGAGACATTACAGATCCTGTTGGTGCCAAAGAATGGATAAGGATGATGGAGGACATGTTCACATATGCTAAGATAAAAGACGAGGAAAATGTAGTGTGTACTATGTTTATGTTGGTTAAGGATGCAAGATTTTGGTGGGATTCGATCAAGATAACCAAAGACGTGACTACTATAACATGGAAGGAATTTAAATAAATCTTTTATGATAAGTATTTCAATCGTTCAACAAGGAATAGGAAGTTGGTAGAATTTATTCATCTACTGCAAAAAGGAACGGTTGTGGAGTATGTACGTGAGTTTGAAGCTTTATAGTGGTTTGACCCTCATCCTGTGAACAGTGATGCAAATAAGGTACAACATTTTGTGCAAGGACTTAAGATGGAGATTAAGGAAAGCGTTGTTGTAATGACTTGGTTATTTATTTGCTTTTAAAAATGCGTGAAATTTAAAACTTTTGTAAAATAACTGAAATCTTTATTAAAACCTTTTTCATATGAAATTAGAGTTCTCTTTTATAACTAGACAGTTAAAATTCTTTTACTTTAACTCGTTATCAAAATCGTTATAAATAGTAGAAGACTATAGTTATAAAATCTTTTCTCAAAACATAACAGAAGCATAAATTTCTTTTTCTTTAAAAACGTAGCGGAAGCATTCATTTAAAGACACTTAATTAAAGTGTTACTCTACATTTTACAAACCCTCATCACGTTTGTTAGCCTAACTAGCCATAAGTCTCGTCCGTGCAAATCCTTCATCAGCTGCTCCCTAACTTGTTCGTCATTTTCTCTCGTACTTATACCTACATCGCAAGACAGTAAACTATGAGCCTAATGCTCAGTAAGTGATAATACCTATATGCTACATACTCATGTTGTGCCCTTTAAAAATAGAATGCCGTATATGTTTTCATCTTTTTCTTCTTATTTTTCATCTTTTGCGTTTTAATTATTATCTTTCGATATAGCAGCAATGGCATAATCTGAATGTCTACTAACCATTGGCAGTTCTTTTCTTCTTGTACCTCTGATATAGTAATAATGACATAATCTGAAAGTTTACTAATCATTGGCTGTTATGTCTCGGAATAATCTAGGGATTGTCCTGGTATAATCCAGGGACATTGCAACCGATATGAGTAGCAAAGGCACAATCCAAAAGCTAGCTAGCGGCAATGGCATAATCCGAAAGCTCGCTAGCGTCCGTGCCCACAAAGGACTTAAACAGCCTCACATCATATTGTTGCCTTCTTCTTTTCTTTACTTTACTTCTCGTTATTTATTATTCCTTTTTCTTTACTTTTTTATTTCTTATTATTCATTTATTATCCATTTCAAAACCGTCTATAAAATTCATTTTCATATGCTTTTGAAAATCGTGATGCATGATGCTTGTGAATGCATACAAGTTCTAATAGTTAATATGGAAACATAAATAAACATTCAATGTGCAATTCACAGAATGTGCTATAAAACTGTAGACATGTTGTAAAAGCTGTAAACAACGAAATGTGCTATTAACAACTGTGGACATGCTATAAAACAGTGAACAACAAAACATGCTATTAAAAACTGTAGACATACTTGGAAAGTGGTAAAGAACGAAACATGCATATCCTATTCTTGCGATGTAAGGTCCGAAGACCAAAACACATGCATATCACTTACCTCGATTGCTTAAGGCGTTTAACACTTAATGTTATCTTTGTTCTTTTTAGTACATTCACAATTAGAAACATCTATTCATTAATAAAATCAATTAATCTACTTATTAAATCTCAACGTCTTTTCTATTCTAATTCCTCGTTAACTTACTAAAATCTCCTTAATGAAGTCGTTTCATTAATTACTACTTAGCTTAATTAAATAATCCCAACTATTCATTTCCATGTCTTTGTCCAATTAATCATTCAATTCTAAGCCGACATAGTATATTGCCAAAACTGTAACTAAACAGGTTAATTTCCAACAACATAACACTTCCAACATCAAATTTCCAACAACATGACACTTCCAATATCCAACAACAAGTTAACAATTCCTTTTAACATTTCTGATAACTACAACAGATAGCAAATTCAACTCAACATAATTCTCCCTTTTATCTCAACATCTTCTTCTAACTAATTACTTATCATAAACAGAACATAAACATTCCAAATAAACACACGGCCTGTAGCTCACAATTAACAGAGTGCACAAATCTATACTTCAACCACCACGAAAATTAACCCAAGTAACAAAGCATATAATTGGACTATCCTTCACAGAACCAATGACAAGGGAAGAAATCATTACTAGCAGAAACACACAGTCGCTAAGAATCCCAACACCTCACTTCCCTGGTTCACCACAAAACTCTAAACAGCAATAAAATCACTTAACAATAGCAGACCATACATACAGCAAGGAACCAGAGTCCTTCACCAACATAATAACAATCCATAACCCATCAGAGCATTGATCAAAACCAACAACACAAAGGCTTAACCAAAATCACGAAATTCCCAAAATCTAAGGGGTAAAATCTTACTTGAGGAATCAAAGGAGATAACCTAGCTCCTTCACTCTCTCCTTCTCTTTATCCTTGCTCAATAATTCTTCAAGCATTGGCAAACTCACAGAGAGCACACACTCTCACGAATGAGG
The DNA here is from genome assembly GCA_022433065.1 of Begonia loranthoides. Taxonomy (NCBI): domain Eukaryota; kingdom Viridiplantae; phylum Streptophyta; class Magnoliopsida; order Cucurbitales; family Begoniaceae; genus Begonia; species Begonia loranthoides. The sequence continues at coordinate 636,518 of JAJTVF010004539.1, forward strand.
GAGATGAAATGTAGAAGAATACCAGAGAAGACAACCTTAAGGCAGCTGGGTATGAGTTGCACACCTAACGGGTTGGAAGGCCATATGTGACGTGGAGGGAGGTAGGGTGTGGTCAAGGCATGGGGGAAGCTGAATCCTGGTATGGGGGTGCCCCTCGGTCGGTTGGAGTGGGAATTAAATGATAAAATGACAAGAAAACGAATTATTTAAACTCGATTTTTATGCAGAATTGGGCATTTTTGGACGAGGGCATGTGTCCTGGCATCATCTGCGATCATCTGAAATCCTACATTTCACAGGTAGATCTGCGTTTTTCGGATGAAGGGAGTCGTCCTTGCCTTTGTCCGCAATCGTCTGAAACTATCCAAAAATTTGACAGATTCAAACTCTTCTTGCCTGCAGGCATTTGCACTCATCCACATGCTTTCGAGCTCGTGTGCATGCATTTGAAAAGTCCTAAAATCAGAGCAGATTCAAATTTCCCGTGACCGCTGCTGTCCACGTGAGTCCTGTCTACATGCGTCCGAAATCCCAAATACACATGATTTTTGTCTGCGTCAGAAATCTCCCAAACACACTTTTCCATCCAAATTCCATACTTAACTTATCCTATAATATTTATCCCATATAAACATGCCACAATTTTACACATACTTTCACGCAATGTAACATATGAATTATTCCAACAATTAATTACATCTCATACACGGGGAAAAATATTACCGGGGTATTACAGTTGTTATATCGGGAACTGAGGACGTAACGTATTCAAGGATCATATCTAAGGCTCTTGACATCGAGGAAGTACGAAGGCAGTTCGTAAAGTAAGAAAAGTTTGTTGATGAGTTTCAGCCACACATAATAGGAGAAAATGGTACGTCGAAAGGAATTAAGTAGTTCATTAAGGAAGAAGATCAGCTTGAAACTCAATGCCTTAGGTGTAAGACAAGTCATGAGGGAAAATGTTTGGAAAGATCTCCTTAATGTTTTAAATGTGGTGATACCAGTTATTTTGCTAGACGATGTCCAAAGATGTGAGATATAAAAGTGTTCTATTTTGGAGTATATTAGGATGTGAAGTTATAATGTATTCACTTGGGAAATGAATGCAAACTTGTTATTGATGTGTTTGAATAATTGTGAATCCTTGGGGTGTTTCTTTAGATTAAGTTGTTAAATGGATAAAATAAATGATGAGTTATACTTAGGATTTGGCACAAGAGATCATCTTGGAAGGTGACTTGATGATTAAACATAGTCTTTTTGAAAGAGATAAGAGTGGTCAATTGGTTAAAGACTATCCAGTTTTGGTTTGGAAAACCAACAGATAATGGTTCCTAAGGATTAAAAAGTTTCAACGATGACTCGAGCCATTGTACTTTGAAGAAGCCATTTAGGATCTCAAGCTTGAAGGACAAAATTGGATGTAAAATTTGTTTGTGTATGAACAGTATTAAGAGTTTTGTGAATGTTAAGGACTAAGAGTAAGGAAATGTTACGAGGAAGTTACATTTGACAAGTATCTAGTCTTGGAATTTTGGTAGTGTGTTAAGAAAAGAGTATAGGGACTACAATCTCCTTAGCTATTGAAAGGCCAACTGGAGGTAAATTGTTAGGCGAGATTTCTCTTTGAGGATTAGTCACAAGGAAATAAGGAAACATGCCCAAAGTAATATGTCATTTCTAGGAGAAAGTGTGGAAATATTGGATCTTCGTGAGTTAAGTGATGTTTTAGATAAGGGAAATAGCTGTTGGATGTTATGATTTTAGCTTAAGGAACATGAAAATGATTGCATCGAAGGTGTTTTCTTATGTGGACGATGCAATTATGATGGACTTTGGTGTGTTGAATTAGTATTTTGGTACGTGAAGAGACTCTTTGATATAGTTAAGTAGGTTAAATTACGGTGAATTGTTATACTATTGGATTAAGAGGAAGAAATCTATTGGATGAAAAGTTGAAGAAATGTTTACGCTGAGCAAATTTTGAGGATGAAATTTATTTAAGGAGGGAGGATTGTAATATACCATATTATAATTGGGATTAAAATCATATTTTGGAATAATTTTCTCCTAGGATATTATAGTCTCATTTTTCTCCTAAAATCTATAATGGGATGTTATTGATTAAGAATTTAACGAAGACTTAATTGAATTAAGGAAAGTGGAAAATTGATTAAGGTTTATTGAGTATTGATTAATTTATAAAAGAATTTAAATTAATAAATGAAATTAATATTAATAAATTAACAAAATGATGAAGATGTGATTAGCGGTTGGTCAACGCATGCGATCGATTGCCATGTTGGCGACTGACTGCTGTCTGCAAGGCGATCAACTGCCAGTCATGAGATCAACCACCAACCACGCTTTTTTCGACTCTTTCTTCTATTCCAAACACTATGCACACACGTTTTACATTGTATGTTTTGCTGCTTGAGAAAAGGAGTCTGCCTATAAATAGCAGGCATTTTGCAGAAAGAAAATCACAAGGCAAAGAGGAGAGAAAGGAGAGGAATGAAAAAGGGGAAGAAAATAGGAGTGAATTTGTGAGGAATTTGTAAGTAGTTTGAAAGTGAATTTGTTACTTTGGTATTAAATCGGGAATTTCGACCAGAGAAATTACGCGGCCACTCTTGGATTATTGGTAACATTTCTATTTTTTAAAATTAGTTGATAATTATTAGTTCAATTATTATTATTATTGCACTATTATTATTATCACGCTATTATTAATTAAGAAATATTATTATTGGTAGAATTGTACTATGTAAGTAAGTTCAGTCTAAGGAGACTAGTATTTAATGTGGACCGTTGTGACCCTCCAGTCTTTCCTAGAAACTTATTTGAAAATGAAATTCTGTCTAAGGGGATTGCTAAGGGCATTCTTTCCTAGAAATATCCTGATCGGTATTATCTACGTTTAATAAAAGAGATAAAACAAATAATGAAAACTGATAGTTAGATAATTATCAACTAGTTATAATAATTATGAATTAAGTTATTATGATTAAGACATAATAATTAAGGGGTAGAACTATTGGGTGTAATTAAAGAAGATTATACTATCGAAAACATATAAATTAGGTAAGTAAATAAAAAGAAAAATGTACAAATCAAGTATATAATTTTAATAAACATGAAATTAAAAAAGATAAATAAATAAAAATTAGTTAAGTAGTAATTATTAAGGAATACGATAAGTAGTAATAATAAACAAAGAATACTGAAAGGAGTAATTAATAATAAATAAAGAATACAATAAGGAGTAATTAATAATAAACAAAGAATACGGTAAGGAGTAATTAATAGTAAACAAGAAATACGGGAAGTGGTAATTAATAAATAAGGAATTAACGGTATCAAAGTTAGAGTTTGTAATGAATAAATATATTAATAAATAAATGATAATTATTTTGAAGGTATTAACAGGAAAATGATAAAGAACTAAACACGCTAAGGACCACAGGTAAGTGATTGCATGTGTTTTGGTCTTCGGACCTTACATCTCAAGAGTTAGGACTTTGTTTGCTTACTATTTACTGCTCTAAGAGAATAATTGGGTTGTTTACTACTTTACCAGCTATTGAGCATGTTCCATGAATTTTAATGCTGTTTGCTGGGTGTTTATTAGAATTAAGTTCTTTTAAATGATATGTTTAATAGACGAGCATGCTTAGAGATTTTATACTGTATGTATTCAGGAGCATCATTCATCATGGTTTTCTAAATGATACAAAAATGGTTTACATGCATGATTTTGAAAAGGAAACCGAAAGAGACTAAAAATGAATAAATGTAAAAGAAATGAAATGATCTGTGAGTTTGTTAGTTGATCTTCAGTCGGAGCTGAGATTGGTTACCCAAAGGTTACGTGAGACGTTTTAAGCCTCAGTGGCATAGTCGCTATTAAGCAAAGGTTGTAGTCGAGCTTCTGTTGTGCACAACAGCTAGTAAAGCTTTTGGCTAGAGCCAGAGTAGCTTATTCTTGACGATAATCGTTGTGTACTAGAGTGCACAATAGCTAACAGGCAGTTCGGTTGGAGTCGAATCCCTTGTCACATATACATCCCTAGACAAGGACTAGGACAGACCAACCAATGGTTAGTGAGGCCGTTGAAACCTTGGTGACATGGCTGCTAGTAGGCAGAGGTTAGAGCCCGAGCCGTATCTTGTGCATTGTAGAATACAACAACTAGTTAAGCTTTCGGTCGTAGCCAGAGTTGCTATACCAAAGGTGTTGGGGACTTTAAATGAAATGAAATGGTAAATATAAATGAAAGACAGAAAATAAAACCATATATGGTTTTGAAAGAGCATAGCATGTGCATTGTATGTGTAATAACCTGGTTATTTATTACCCAAAGAAAATACGCGAAATTTAAAAATTTTGTAACCTGACTAAAATCTTTGTAAAAACTTTTTTAATATGAAATCAGAGTTCTCTTCTTATAACCGGACCGTTAAAATCCTTTTACTTTGACTCGTTATCAAAATCGTTACAAATAGTAGAAAACTATAGTTATAAAATCTTTTCTCAAAACATAACAGAATCGTAAATTACTTTTTTTTAAAACGTAGTGGAAGCATAAATAGTTCATTTAAAGACAATTAATTAAATTGTTACTTTATATTTTACAAATCCTCTTTATGTTCGTTAGCCTAACCATCCACAAGTCTCATCCGTGCAAATCCTTCACCAGCTGCTCCCTAACGTGTTCATCATTTTCTCTCGTACTTATACCTACATCGCAAGACAGTAAGCTATGAGCCTAATGCTCAGTAAGTGATAATACCTATATGCTACATGCTCATGCTATGCCCTTTAAAAACAGTGTGCCTGTTCGCATCTTTTTCTTCTTATCTTTCATCTTTTGCGTTTCAATTATTATCTTTCCATTTTCTATTATTACCTTCGGTATAGCGGCAATGACATAATCCGAAAGCATGTTAACCATTGGCCATTCTTTTCATCTTACCTTCGATATAGCAGCAATGATATAATCCAAAAGCCTGTTAATCATTGGTCGTTATGTCCCTGCATAATCTAGGGACTATCCCAGCATAATCTAGGGACATTGTAACCGATATGTGCAGCAATGGTATAATCCGAATGCTAGCTAGCAGCAGTAGCATAATCCGAAAGCCCGCTAGCATTCGTGCCCACGAAGGACTTAAACAGCCTCACATCATATCGTTGCCTTTTTCTTTTCTTTACTTTACTTCTTGTTATTTATTATTCCTTTTTATTGCTTATTATTTGTTTATTATCCATTTCAAAACCGTACATAAAATTAATTTTTGTATGCTTTTGAAAATTGTGATAATTCAATTTAATTCACTTTACCTCTTAATTAATTTACATTCCTTCTAACTTAATTCTAACATCACTTAAACAATTATTCTAATAATCCTATTACACCCCATTAATTTTCCAATTAACTTTATTTAATTCCAGTACAAAAAATTCGGGTATTACAAGACGTATTCTGAATTGTTGCCTCAAAACTGTCTTCTTTGACATCTTCAGCGTATCTTAGAGCTTTGGTACATTAGGGATCATAGTGGTTCAATCCTACTCTCTGCAGATCTGTTTGGATGTTGTTTGGTTAGGTTAGACTGTGTTCTTCATCTTCGTTGTTCTTTCCATGTGTTGAGTGCATTAGTGGTCTGTGGAAACCATTGATACTCAGCACCATTGTTTTTCATGTTGAGATCCTTCCAGCGTTCATGGGTCTCAAGTTGTTTAGTCAATGTTCATGTTCTGTACTCGAAGTCATTCCTTCGGTAAGATGGTGTGTGTTGGATTCTTCCAAGACGTCTCTTGGAGTGAGTGTTGTTCCTTGCCCTCATTTGGTAAAGTCTCTTGCTTTGTGAGAGTGTGAAATGTCATTTTTCCTTTTGGGTTCCACATCGTGTAAATTGCTTCCTTCTTGGGAGTGGTGCGAGTGGTCGTTGTAGTTGAAGCCAGGTGGCGATTGCTGCTGGTCGGTTGAGAGGTGTTATTGCTGGGCTAGGTTTCATGTTGTCGGTTGACTAGGAACGTGGGTTGCACTTTCCAATGGACTAGTGGCATGTCCTTCAACTAGAGAATCTGTTTCTCCAATAGCTTACTTGCGACCTCTACGTTGACTTTGTTCGTGTTGTACAAAAGGTTTGTGTTAGATTTGGAAAATTTAAGATCTCGGTTGTGGGAGTTGTTTCATGCGATGTTGGTTTGCATGTTGGCGACCTCGTGGTTGGAGCTTTGTTTTGCTAGTTTCGTTGAAACTCTTGTGTTGTGACTGGTGGTGCGGTTTCCCAGACTTTGTTTGTTTCCTATCAGAGCATATCACTTCTCCGTGTGGGTCAAGTGTTTCTTCAGAGGAGTGGTTTCTTGGCTTTTCGGTTGGCCTTGTCACTTGTCCATGTAGTTTTGGACCGTTGTTCTGATGCTATCAGCCGTTGTTCATTGGGCATCCCTTGGTATCAGTTTTGCATTCTTGTTCTGAAATCGAGCACCTTGCGTTTTCAATCTTAATCTCTAGGTTGACCAGTGTCCAATTGCCTTCAAAGTTTGCGTTGTTGTTCTAAAGCTGATGTTCGTTGATCCACCAGTGTTTTTGATGAGCCCAAAAAGTGCAAGAAGACAACACTAGGGCAATCTACAATCGGCAATGCTTAAATCTGTCCACTCTCAATGCAACAACGATAACTCCTAATTTCTACAGCCAATAAGTCCCAAATTTGGAGGAGAATAAAATAACCAAAGAAGGCAGGGGACCTCCAAATTTCATGCTCAAAAGCATTGTGAAACAAAAGTTATGGACGAAATATGTATTTGCCCTAAAATAGATTATGCATAGACAATTATGGCAACCTCCAATCAAACGTCCAAAAAATTATGAATTTAAATCCAAACGGCGTCAAAATTATTCTATTATCTTCGTATTTCAAAGGGGTTTACTCCCTCAAAATTTTAGAACCAAATTTGAAATATTAATAGAGCTATAAACGAAACACAACCCTGCTAAAAAATTGGACTGCAGAAAAACAGATTGCAAACTTTCAACCAATCGAGCACATGTCCAATATTTCAATTCCAAACCAAATAAAATCCATCCAATACTTCAAAGAATAGTCAAGATAAACCAAATCCAGAGAGTTATTCAATAAATAGCTCAATAAACAGAGAAAGGAAAATAGCAAACCAACAAGGTCCGCAACACCCCAAACTTCCGAGATGTGCAACTAGTTCGGACCTCTCAAAGAAAGGCCACACCTTCTTGGCTTTTGCTCGGTCTTCTAGCTCCTCAAACCACTAACATTCCCCTAAAGAAATACTGGAAAAACTAGCTGGAACCTCCTCTTCAAGATCGAGCAAGAAATGGTGAGAGGAGGAGCTTTGGTGAAAGAATTGCGGTGAAGCAAGAACCGAGCACTGGGTTGGTTTGGAGAGAGCTCCTCACACGATTTTATAGTAGCAAGCTTAGGTATTTCAAATCTCCATTGGGGTTCAATTAGAGAGGACGAAATACCTCTCTAATGAACATAAAAGAGAAATTACAAAAATACCCTTAGGTTCACAAAAATTGGGCATGAGGGCTTGGTTTACATGCAAACTGAGCACCTCAATTCCTACAACAACAAAATGATCTATAAATTCTCAAAATGAATCCTAATCATCCATCTATTAATTAAAACATCTAAAGAAATAATTTAAATATGGAAACTTCAATAATACGCTCGAAATTCACCTTGTTAGCTTCAGCCAAAATAAGCTCCTCCAAGCCAGGACGATGTGAATCTAGCCGATTAGATTTTCATGGCTCAATGTGAAAACATATTGAGTAACATATTCTTCTCCAAGCAAGACTTATTTTCGCAATATCCATTAATGTAATATTTTCTGCAAAATAGTAGCTAATTAATTGAACACCGAATCTCATGGCGAAAAAGGTTGCATTGTAGGGTTTTCGGGGCACATCAGTTTTTGTGTGGATTTCTTGTTTGGGAGTTGGCTGTTTCTTGTTCTGATCTTACCTTTTGGGTTGACCAGGGTTCGTTTGTTTTTGTGGGTGCCAATTCCAAATTCTAGAGTTGTGGTGTTTCGTCCAAAATCTTGCCTTGATTCTCTAGAATTGCATGCTCAGTAGTAGCAGATATCTAAAACCATGCTAGAATTCATGAATTTTTTAGCCCTATTGGCTATTAGGTCCATATTAAGAGCATTTTCCTTGTTCGACTCGCTGTTGTCCATGCGCAGCTTCACGTATGTCAGGTCTGTGTTGGATGTTTGGGTCCAAGTGCGCTTGTACCTAAGTTCAAGTTGTTGTGTAGACTGTATCTGATAGTTCCTTACTTGTGTTACATCAAGCGATCTATTTTGATGTGTTAGACACTTGGTTTTGGCAGTGTTCTAATGTGTCAGAGCATAGTGGTTACCCATGAATCCACGAGATTTGGTTTTCATTGGATGTTAGGCTACCTGATCACTTTGGTTTTGATGCGAAGTCTTATTCCTTGTTTTGATAGGAATCTTTTCTTGTCGCAAATTTTGAAATCCTTTCTCGTTGGGCTTCGTGCTTGGACAACAAGAAGCTAGAGAGTGTTGTGTGGTTGTGATCTCGTTTTAGAATATTATTCAGGCGTCGAGAGCATTTTGACGAACACTCTAAACCCGGGTCCAACCGACGATCTTTCGTTTCTTGGTTCCAAATGTGTTCCCGAGAAGGGAAATTCATTAAGTCACGTCTCGAGTGTTGTGGGGACTCCACACCAATTCATTGTTTTGTGAGTCACTGTATCCAGTTAATCACCCTAGTTCGCTACCAATCAGAACGTGTGGGTCCTTTTGCTGGAGATCGTTTCGTCTGTCGATTGATCAATTAGGTCATTCCATTTGTTCTTGTTTGGATGACCCCTTGCCTTTGTTGGTTTGTCAGCTCATTGTGAACTTTGCTCGTTTCACGATGATTCCTCTCGGTGTTGGTTTCAGACACGTTCTTGAATTTTTTCTTGCTCTGGGCTTGAGGGAAACCCTAAATGTAGGCAGACGCGTTTTTCCAAGGAAATTCTCTTGACTCGTGTTCTTTGGGTATCACACTAAATAGAGAGTTTCATAGAATTAACGTTTTGGGTTTGTTTTAAAATTTCAGGACAAAATTTCTTTTAAGGTGGTTAAAATGTAACATCCAAGATTTTAAAATAATTTTTGAAATGGCATGTGCAAATTTTTTGCAAATTTTTGGTCATATATGAAAGAGTTGACATGTTTTGTAGCGTAGCAGAGACATGTGTGTTTTTTCATAAAACAGTCAAATTGGGTTTTTCTGAGTGGGAATTTATTTCAGAAATGTTTTTAGTAAATTACTTTGACTAAGTAATTATTTTCGGTTGGCGTTTTAAACAAATCAAAATTTTCTTTTAAATCTGGATAACATAATTTATAGTATATGATTTTTAAAATTATATTATACTAATAAATTCAGTTTTTTTAAATAAGAAAAGAAGGAGAATAAGACAAAATGTCTTCTTCCCCTTCTTCTCTTTTGTCTTCTGTAAACCTCGGGCAACAGAGGGAGGTTTGCGAGGGAGGAGTTGGACCATGATCGGTGACCGGTGGGCTGTTATGAGCACTCTCAAACAAGTCAAAAGAGTTTTCTTTGCGATTGAAACTGTTGAAAACAGATGCCGGAGTTTGTCCCAGCGAGAGTTCGAGCAACCCAAAAGTTACAGGAAAGAGAACAAAATTAAAGTTTACACATTTTTCCACCCTTTCCCTATTATTTTTCTACTTATTTATACTATCTGCTTTGCAGCCCCTGCCTCCTAGCCCTTGCCTCGTCATCTTCCCACGCTGGTACTCCCGACTAATTCCCTCGCTGAGGTGTCTGCTTTTAGGTTGGTCTGGTCCGTGAATTGTTGAGCCGCTGTTGGATGAAGAACCGGGTCGCCTTGAGTTGGTCTCCTTGTTCGTTTTCCGCGCTTAAGCCGTTGACCCCACCTGGAGTAGTTGAGGTTGTAACAGCCATCCCCCCTTATAGCACCTTGTCCCCAAGGTTGAAATAAAGGAAAACTATCGGTGATGATGGATGAATCGACCCACGTAGCGTCGGCCTCAGATTGATGATCCCACCAGATTAACCATTGTGTAACCGGTGTATTGCCTCGTTTCACCATGCAAGTCTAAAGAACGGCTTTTGGGGAGCACTTTGGGACCAAAAGTAATTCGACGGGCAACCTGGCACTCACTACAGCAGAAGTCCCCCTAACTGTTGCTTGAGAAGCGAGACATGAAAGATGGGGTGAATTTTAGCGGAATCCGGTAAGAGAAGCCAATAAGCCACTTCGCCGATACGCTCCAGCACACGAAAGGGCCCATAATATTTGGGAGATAGTTTATGAGAGGAACGAGGCTCCACCAACAATTGGCGATAAGGCTGTAATTTCAAGAAGACCATATCGCCCACCTGGAAAGATCGCTCGGTGCGACCCTTATCCATATACAACTTCATGCGACTTGCGCTTGGGCAATGTGCTCCCATAGAGTATTGTCCATTAGGTGTCTATTACATAGGAAGCGATCTACTGCATCCGTTTAAGAAGTTGAATAAGGTCCTAATGCCAGTAGAGGAGGTTTGTAGCCATATAAAGCCTCAAAAGGTGACATTTTGATAGCTGATTGTACCGTCGAGTTGTACCACCATTCCACCAGTGGTAGCCACTGCCTCTAATGGGAGGGTTGAGAGTGAGTCATACATTGGAGATACATCTCCACACACTGATTAACTCGTTTAGTCTGGCCATCCATTTCTGGGTGATACGCAGAGGACAAGGCCAATTCCATCCCTAACATACCAAACAATGTCTTCCAAAACTGTGAAATGTAAATCCAGTCTCGGTCGGAGACAATTTGCTGAGGAAGGGCATGCAGCTTGAATATATTATTGAGGAAATTTTGAGCAACGAGCGGGGCCGAAAAAGGTTGGGACAGAGCTATAAAATGGGCAAATTTAGTTAAGCGATCAACGACCACCAATATGCAATCAGCCTTGTCTGATTTGGGCAAGCCTTCAATGAAATCTAACAAGATATGTGTCCATGGCTAATGCAGAATTGGTAGCGGTTGCAGGAAATCGGGAATATGAGTATTTTCGTGTTTACAGCATTGACATGTGTCGCATTGGCGAACCCAGTGGCGAATAGCTTTAGCCATACCTGGCCAAAAAAAATACTGCTTGGCCCTATGAATGGATGCTTGAACCCCGGAATGGCCCCCATTAGTAGACTCATGGATCTGCGAAATTAATTTATCCTGAATATTGCTCGAGGATCCCAGTACTAGTTTGCCCTTGAATCACAAAACTCCTGCTATCAAAGAGTACTGACTTGGCAATGGATGATCAAGTAACAGTTCAACAATGATGGAGGAGGCCCACATGTCCTTCGAATAACTATCAATAATTTCTTGCATCCATAGCAGTTGAACACTAGATATAGCCTCGCAGGACGGCTCGTGGGGAATGCGAGAGAGAGCATCGGCCGTCGTATTAGAGTGGCCCTGTTTATGTTTTATAACCTACCGTAAGCCAAGGAGCTTGGTGAGCCATTTTTACTGTAACGGAGTAGTAATACGTTGCTGTAGCAGGTACTTAAGCAAGTGGTGATCTGTTTGGATAATAAACTCAAAGCCTCCCAAGTAATGTCGCCATTGACGGACGGCTGCAACCAAAGCCAATAGCTCCTTCTCATAGATGGAGTATCCTAGATGTCTTTTGTGAAAGGGCTTGTAGAGAAAAGCTAATGGTCGCCCTTGCTGCATTAACACGGCTCCCAAGCCATAGTAACATGCGTCTAGTTCAATAATGAAGGGCAGTGTGAAGTCGGGCAAGGCTAGGACTAGGGCACAAGTCATAGCAGCCTTTAGTTGATCGAAGGCAACCGTGGCCTCTAGTGTCCATACGAAGGCATCCTTTTTAAGCAAAGCTGTTAAAGGTTGAGCAATATGGCCGTACCCGCGAATGAATTTTCTATAATAGCCTGTGAGCCCTAGAAATCCCCTCAATTGTTTCACCAAGGTTGGTGTTGGCTAGTTGGACATGACTACAATCTTCTCTGAATCGACAGAAACGCCCATAGCCAAAATGACATGACCTAGATAAGCTACCCAGTCTTGGCCAAATGCACACTTGCTACATTTGACAAATAATGAGTGGTGCCGCAGTAGTTCAAAGATCACTGCCAAATGATCATAATGGGAAGAGGTGTCCTTGCTGTAAATCAAAATATTGTTGAAGAAGACCAACACAAATTTTCGCAAGAAGGGACAAAAAATATCTTTCATTAATGATTGGAAGGTCGTCGGAGCATTTGAGAGCCCGAAGGGCATCACCCAGAATTCATTCAGACCTTAGAGAGTTTTAAAAGCAGTTTTGTGGCAATCGGACTCCTTGACTCGGATTTGACGATAACCGGCCGGTAAGTCCAGTTTAGTGAAAATCGTGGAGCCGTGCAACTCATCCATCAGTTCATCAATTAATGGAATAGGGAATTTGTCCTTGATCGTCAAAGCATTCAACTGGTGATAGTCTACGCAAAAACGCCATTGCCCATCCTTTTTCTTAATCAATAAAACCAGGGAAGCATATGGACTATTACTAGGGGTAATAATTCCATTGTGCAACATTTCTTGCACGAGTCGTTCAATTTCTGCTTTGTGGAAGTACGAGCAGTGGAATGGGGCTAAGCGGAAGGGCTTGGCCTACGGTATGAGTGGAATTGCATGATCAAGACTGCGAACCGGCGGAAGCCCTTTAGGTTCCTCAAATATATCTTGGTAGGCCATCAACAAAGATTGCAAGCTAAGAGGGACAGACAGCTTAGCTTCAATCAACTCACTGTCCACCGTTTGCAGAGCCAATATGCCATAATTTGATGCTGTAGCCAAGAAGAAAAAGATTTCGGTGAAACAGATTCTAACAAAGAGGCCTTCTTCACAAATGGAAGGCAAGTCCGGGCGGATCCCACTGTTATCTGTAAGTACCCTTGGGACAGATCAAAGGTAATTGGACTGACCTCGTTAATCCAATCCATGCCTAAAATCATATCGCTTCCACTTAAGGGCATTACCCGAAACTGGAAGCGAAAGGAGTGGTTATGCATTTTCCATTCAATTGGCTGGACAATGGAGGAGCTCAATAGCTTTGCCCCGTTAGCCACCCTGACAGGTAAACAATTTTTATGGTCAATGGGCAGGTGTAGGTGATCCGCAACTGATTGATCCAGGAAGCTATGCGTGCTGCCACTATCGATGAGAATTGAAATTGGGGTTCCCCATAGAAAGCTTTCAATTCAAGAAGTGGAGTGGGACACTTGCCCCGCTATAGCATTCAAAGAAACCTCCATAAATTCAACATTGTCAGATAAGATTTCCCCTTCAATATTATCCTCCCCTTCCACATTCTTTTCTGTGGAATCAATGACCAAGAAATAAAGAGAGCTATTTTTCCAAACATGGCAAGCAAAGTATTTGTCATTGCATTTAAAATAGAGGCCTAACTGACGTTTTTTCTGGAGCTCCTCTACTAAAATTTTCTGAAACCGGTGAATTCTTTTATCTTCGTCAAGTCCCAATTCTTCAGGCGGCGGCAAGGCAACCAAGGGCTTATCTAGCCCTTTTGAAGCAGCGACAGGGCGAGATGGCCTGGGGACCTTTTGTATGGCTAACATAGCCGATTCTTGCAATAAAGCTACCTCACAAGCATGAGAGAGCGCTGAGGTTTCGTAATTTTAATCATAGCTCTGATTTCCTCTCGAAGGCCACTAGAGAATAAGGAAATGAAATACTGTTCTGACATGTTAGGCAGTGTTGGCTGCACCAAAGACTTCAAGGATTCAAACCTGCAGATATATTCTTTCACGGTGCCTAGTTACACCAATTTACTGATGGTCTCAACTGTATCTTCCGTTGTGACATCCGAGAAATGCCTAGTTAATTCTTCCTCAAATTGTGCCCAGTTCGACCTTGGCCAATAGAAAGTAAAGCCATTAAACCAAACATCGACCTCATCCTGTAAATAGAGTTCCGCCAGACTAACCCACATATGATCGGGCACGACATGTGTGGTAAAAAAATTTTGAGCTTTTCGTAGCCATTCTCTCTGGCCATTGCCTAAAAACATGGGAAGATCTACCCGTGGCAGTTGATGTACAAAGGGAACCTCTGGTTTGCACCCCTCCTGTTGCCTGGGCAAAGTTGGTGCTGGATGAGTAGAGGTCTCCCCTCCCCTGTCTTTGGAACACACGATTGTTTCTAACGAGTGTCCACTTTTGGTTGCAATACCTGATTCAGCGCCGCCATAATCTCTTCATGTCTAGCCTCCGATCGCTCCATGTGTTCCCCACACAGTTCCACCTTCTTATCTGTGTTGTCCAGCCACGAACAAAGGGCACTAACGGCATTCTTCAGTTCCTTCAAGTCTCCCTCTATCCTTCGCCAGTGATCGTTAGAGCGAGTTTCTGTCATCTCGATCGAAACCGCTTTGATACCAATTTGTTATGAGCACTCTTAAACAAGTCAAAAGAGTTTTCTTTGCGATTGAAAGTGTTGAAAACAGATGCTGGAGTTTCCCCCAGCGAGAGTTCGAGCAACCCAGAAGTTAGGAAAGAGAACAAAATTAAAGTTTACACATTTTTCCACCCTTTCCCTATTCTTTTTCTACTTATTTATACTATCTGCTTTGCAGCCCCTGCCTCCCAGACCTTGCCTCATCATCTTCCCGTGCTGGTACTCCCGACTAATTCCCTCGCTGAGGTGTCTGCTTTTAGGTTGGTCTGGTCCGTGAATTGTTGAGCCACTGTTGGATGAAGAACCTGGTCGCCTTGAGTTGGTCTCCTTGTTTGTTTGCCGCGCTTACGCCGTTGACCCCACCTGGAGTAGTTGAGGTTGTAGCATGAGCTCTGTCTGTGGGTTACGCCATCCATTCAGTGACCCTTCGCGAGGGGTTGGGCGAGGCAGTGAGCTCGGGAGTTAGGGCATTCTCGGCTTGGGATTTTCTTCTGCCATTTTCTTCAGTTGAGGTAAAATTTTACTGCATTTTTCTACTGCATTTTGAATGGAAAATACTGATAGTATGCTCCCTATGTTTGCTCAGTTTTGAACAGATAAGTTTGGATCTTGTTTTGATATTGTCGATTTTGTTGGGTTTATGCTTGAATGTTGCTGTGTTTGGGAAATTGTCTGTTGTTTTGATGGAAAAGTAGAGAGCTTGCCCTGCATTTTGCCACTATTTTACAATGGTGTTTTACTTTGATATGTGTTCCCTGATTTGACCACGGATTTAGCCGATGAATTAGGGTCCTGATTTTGGGTTCCATTTGGGTGTTGTTCTGTGGAAAATTTGGATGTTTGTTCATTGTTGTTCTTCGGTTATATTGATGAAAACCAAGGAGTTGTGTCCAAATGTTTGAGTTTCTCTTTTTGGGTATTGATGGTTTTCTAATGCACTATAATTTTCTGTTGTGCATGATTTGAGCTCCCTGTTTAATTTGATAACCCAATGAGTATGGGTCTGGTTTGTGCTCATGGACTAGGGGTTGAATTACTACTTGATCATGGGTCCCAAAGAGTTATGTACTGTTGATTGATGTGAAAGCTAGCTCACGGTTTAATTTGTTGACAATCCTACTTTGTTAAATAGGTTGAGAATGTTGTTAGGTGGATTGAGTTTATAACTTCATTATAGTTAGAGCTTGATGGTCAATATAGAGGATTTTCACCTTGTTGGTTGGGTTTGTGTCTACTATTTCCTTACTATTTGTTGGCTTGGAAATATATAATAAGTAGTTGACTTATTTTGAAATGTTGGGTTGTAGTCTATAGTAGCGTAAAAATGGACGTTAGGATTAATCCAATGTATATGTTGTTTTCCTAGAACTGATAATTCTGTTGAAGCGTTGTTATGTTGTTGAGTGATAAGATTCGGGATTTTGTTCGGATTCCTAGTTTCGGTTTCCTGGTTGGGGCTCGTGGTTTCACTAGAAACAATCTTGAATTTTAGTCTTGATTGAGAGTTGTCTTATAATATCCCAGAAATTAATTCGGATGTAATACTCCGATTGATACATTGCAAAATATAAGAAAACCAATGAAAGGATCCACGACAAAGAACATGGAAAAAAGCATACATATCTTAACCAATGAAGTCCAAGCTAAAGAAAGACCCATTAAATGGCAAGTCAAGGGTCATGATGGTGTTAGAAATTAAGAAGGATTCAATAGAGGCCCAAGGTAGCATCGGATTGAAGAAAATATGTCTAAAATGGAAGGAGAGACGAAGCAGCCCACGACAGCGGCCCACCGCACCCGTTGCCTAGAAGCCACTGTGCACTGTGCAGATAGCGCCTCGACAGCGCGCCTGCCAACATGCGGGCCCACCAGCATGCGGCCGCCCGCTCGCCAGGGCACGCCGCATCGACAGCGTGCGCCGTATCGTCCAGCATGCGTGCGCCGTATCCGCCAACGCTGATCGCAATGCGCATGCGCCACCGCTTTGCTTCGACATCAACGTGCCATACGCAGCCAAATCCACCTAACATTGAACTTTTTCATTTCTTTTGTATATTTTAAGTAATTTTATATTGTTTTGAGGTTCCCCCTATTGTTGCCTATAAAAGTATGAGCAAGCCTTCATTGAAACACAACTCACAACTTACAACTTTTGAAATTGAGAGCATTTTACTTTGAGAGTGATTATCTTCTTTGAGTTCTCTTTGAAGGACTTAATCTTATGCAAGTATTTGCTTGAAAAGTTCGAAGTTGATAGCTTTGGTGCAATCAACAAGTTTGGTTCAAATCAAGCTTCTTTCCTTGATAGTTTTAGTTCTTATCTCTCTATAGATAACGAGTCAAGCTCATAATTTCTTTTGAATATCCAAGGCGTTCTGTGATTATTCCAAGTTGCTGTTGTTCTCGGATCTCTAATATCTAAGGTTCGCATCAATTTGTGAGTGAGAAATTGTTAAATATTTGAGGGTGAAAGTGTGGAGGAGGAGTTACTCGGGAATCGGGAGAAGTTACGTTTTGGGAAATTCTACCGTAGGAAAATTCTTCAAGAGGTAAGAGATAAGATGAAGTGGCCAGTAGAGGCCCTACACGGGATTATTTTACGTTTGAGTTATTGTCAATTTAATTACAATTGTTGTTAAAATTATCGTTAAATTTACTATTAGGATAAATGTTGAAATTACTGTTAAAATAATAAATTTACTTAAAAAGAAATAATTCGTTATAATGCACGAAAATATTGAGAAAATGTTAAAAATAATAAAACTTTACGCTGACCATGAATAAAATAATTGTTTCAATATTTTTCTGTCATATTTCATGATGTTGTTTTAATTCCTTTTATATACTGCTGTTATAAACAGGTAGACTACTTTCATTTCATAGATATATTTTGTGGATTGTATACTTCAAGGACTATTATGAAATAGATATGAACTGACATTCATGCATCATGATAGGATTTATGAAATTGCTAACATATGCATAACATATTAATAAATGAACCAATAAACAAAAATAGGTGTGTGAGATTGGGATAAGTAGGTGACTGTTAATAGTGGTGACACTCTTAATGGATATATCTCCTCATCGGAGTGACGATTAAGCCACAAGACTGTATGATGTATCATATCTTCCTAGACTGATAAATCTCATACATCTAGACTGATGAGTGAAACTAAAATGAAAAGAAAAGAAGATCAGTACTTCTCTATGACAGCCTGCATAAGCGTGGCATATACATTACATACATTCTATTTCTTGTTGAACCTTATGCTCATGGTATTGCCCATGATGCAGGTAATAAACTTAATGCTATTGACGTGGAGGAGGACGCATTGTTAGATGAAATCTGAGTTATCAGCCAAATTCAACCTGGAAGGTTATAGCTCAAGAAAAGTAAACCAGTTGATTTAAATAATTAATTATGGATTTATTTAAATAAATATTTTTTAAAATATGGATTGTCATGTGAATTATGAAAATTTTGTTTTGAATTGATTCTGTTTAAAACTCTAATTTACATTATTTATTTTCAAATAAATAAAAGATATTTTTTTATGTCTAAAAATAAAATAAAGAAAATAGTTTTATAATGCGGGGCATTACATGTCCGTTATCCCTGTTATGTTTGTGAGATGTTGACACCGGCCTTGTTGTAGGTTCTATAGATGTTAGATGATTCGAATTTTCGCTTGCGACAGCGTGTGAAACAGGTTTTTCGGTAAGCATGTCGTGATCATCATCGTGGTAGGAAACTTTATACTTTCTGCACTACATTGCAACATAGTTTTCAAAACTGCTATTTTGTAGGATGCCACACCTAAAAACCCGATAGAGACTGTTTGACAACACGTCAGTTTTTACGTATATGTATGTTTTCTCACGTTTATATTCTGTACATGGTATATTGTTGATATTTTGTACATACTGATGATGTGATATCTGCGCATATGTGTTGGAAAGATGAATCCTCTTGATATTGTAGGCATTCTAGAGCTAAACCATCACGAGGCTATCCGGTGACATTGTCTACTATGAGAAGATGAGTTATATGATATGTACATTGGAAGGATAAATACTCTAGATGCTTTTGGCACTCTAGCACTAAAGCATCACGAGGTTATCCTGTGAAATGTTCTATTGCGAGAAGATTGGTTATGTACATTGGGAGGATGAACCCTCTTGATGCTGTAGGCACTCTAATGCTAAAGCATCATGAGGCTATTCCCGTGTAATCTTCTGCTACATGAAGATTGGTTGTTTACGTGCAAAATGGCGATGGGGCATTCATGACATGTCCTCAGGTTTCGAGCATTGGAAGTGGAAAAAGAGGATGGGGCATTGGTGACGTGTCGTCAGGTTGAGAGCCTTGAAAGTTAATAGTGGAGATGGGAAGGTTATGACGCTTCCTTGGGTTCGAGTCCCTAAGCCTTACCTGGGTATTTGTCACACAGAGTTGGCAGGGTTGTCAATCGCGGAGATTAGCATATCTTAGTACAGTTCCAAACTGATGAGTGGCATGACGGCTTCAACTTGCTCGTCGTCAACCTTCGTCAATTTGGAACATAGAGGTATTCTATTAGAGAAGCGATCTATCATGAGCAGCCTCATCTGTAACTATGATTACACAAGTTGGGTCGTCGCGGAGCTTGCTTGCCGACAACTCTGGTGACGTGCTGGATTTTCAGGTCACCGTTAATGGTATTCTTCCCTACCTCATGAGGTGTTGCTATTGGTAGATAGCCACCTTTCTATGACATGTGCTAGGTGGGTCCTTGCGTGACCATCTATTTTATTGAAAATGGATTGAAGGTTGTCAGTCGTTGAGATTGGCCTATCTTAGTACTGTTCCAAACTGACGGGTGGCGTGACGGCCTGAGCTTACTCGTCGGCAACCTTTGTGAATTTGATACAAAGAGGTATTTAGTGAGAAGCGGTCTATCGCGGCAACCTTATGCGTTACTCTGATTATACAGATCGTATCTGCCCTGGTTATGGCCCGTCTACACATCCAAGCGATTATAACACTTTTTTATCATGAGTGATGGATGTCTCCTTGTGTGACCATCCCTTTGGGCTTTGGTTCGTGAAGGAGTCGGCTGGCTAGAGGTATTGGTTCGGTCTAAATCAGTTCATCTGGAGATTTGGGCGAGAATTCCCACTTCTTCCAAACAGGATCCCGTCCCTGACTTCACTCCCTTCTAACAGAATCTGCTATTTTTGCCTGTCGGTGGCGAGCCTCGCCCGAGACAAGGACGGGTTGAGGTCCATCTCCCTCCTCGCCTATAAATGGGTTCAGAAGGGGCTCTTTGGGAGAGCATTTTTCCCGACGGTGAGTGACGATTTAGCGAAGGGCAAAACACCTCGGGTTGGAGACCTCCTGGAGGTGCCGCGTCGGACCAGTTGCTGCAGTGGGACGTTCACCTGAGGTAAGAATTGGGATGCTTGTGGCCAAGGGAGGCCCTACATCACGGGTTGATTTTTGTTGTTGAGCTTTACCATAAACAAATTGCAATTTGTTGTTGAGCTTTGTTGTTGAAATTTGTTGTTGAGCTTTGTTGTTGAAATTTGTTGTTGAGTTCTACTGGAAAAATAAATTGTTGCACTGAATATCCTCTATCGTTGCTGGATTATGTGTTGAAATTGGTTGTTGATCGCTGCTAGATTTAGTTGCCTCGTCGAATGTCTCTGTTAATTGCTGAACAACATCTTGGAAATATATTGAGCTGTAAATCGTACAAATGGGGATGTGGGTTGCCGAGTGGAGGGTTCTACATTATGGTTAGACTGCAAAATTTCTTTCCTTTACAATTTTATTTCAAGTGTTGTTTGGTTTCCCTGTTACGAGTGTGGTCCCTCTTATGTTTAATTGTGAGATATGGTCTAATTGAAGGAATTGTTTTATTTATATTGTGAACATAACTGTTATGAAATTTCCTTATTCATTACTCGGGTACTTAAAGAACATATGGGCTACCAGTGAGAAATGTTTACTGTCATTGCAGAAGAGAACTTTCCCAGTGATATTGGTTTGTTCCCCTTGATAAGTTATGAAACACTACTTGGCCAATGTTGGAATTAGGTGGTCTGCTATAAGTAATTCTAGTCTCTGCAATTTGAGAAGTTTGACAAGTCTGAATACAAAAAGGGTGCATTGAATGAAGAACCACAGGTTAACAAAGGGATATAAAGATCTGCACAAATTGTTGATATTGTTCTATTGTGAATGTTAAAAAAAGGGAAAAGGACAAATCAACCATCGTGGTTTGCGGTCAATGACAAGTCAACCACTGTGGTATGTTTTCTAACAAGTTAACCACCAACGTATGTGAAAATGACAAATGCACCATCGCTGTCCATTAAAAAAAGCTGATGGCCCCACCATGTATGCCTGGACGCCGCGGCATCCAGGCAATTTGCCTCCAGGCCATTTGCGTCCCTCTGTTAAGTCAGCAGAATACATAATGTTAATTCAGCAGAATACATAATCCGAGTGGTCTACGATATTCACATGTATTCTATCGTTTTCCCTTTATTAGCTAACCCTAGAGAAGTCTGAGCTGCGCTGAAGCGAGTAGAGAAAGGGATTTTGGAAAAGTTGAAGAATTTGTTGGAAAAAATGGCATCTTGGAGTGTTACCGAAGGTGGTATTAACCGTGAAGCTCAAGTGGGCCCTTCAGAGACATTATTGGCCAATGAGGAGGTACGTGGCTTTGGAAACGAAGTTGCTATTATTTTGCATTCTGTCTCAGCAAATTTAAACGAAGAGGACGATGAGGAACTCCGATCAGCATGCCAATCCACTAGTGATGAAGAGATGGATATGGCAGAGAGTAGACTGAGACGCCAACCAGAAGCAGAGTGCACATTTGTTGGTATGGGGCTAGGCAAAAAATATAGTTCCTTGAATTAAATTAGAGAAGAAATTGTTGATTATGCAATGAATAATGGGTACGGGATAAAATTCACCCACAGTGATGCGCATCGATTGAGAGCTGCTTGTCAAGAAGGGTGCATGTGGAGGCTGCACGCCTCACAAATAAAAAATGAAATGACGTTTCAAATAAAGATGTACAACGACGTTCACACATGCTCCAGACAAATGGAAAGCCGCCATGCCATAGCCAAATGGGTGGCAACGCATTACTTGGACAGATTTAAAAGTCAGGGCGACTGGGCCATATCTTCCATAATTGAGACTGTCAGGAAGGACTTCAACGTCAACATTACATCCAGCCTTGCTAGAAGGGCAAGAAATGCAGCTAAGAAAATTAATGAAGGGGATGCCAATGAGCAATACAAGCTCATATGGTCCTATGCTGAGGCGATTTGGAGGTCGAATCCCGGAAGTTCACTGCGTGTTGACCTCGATATGAGTGTATTTGAAAGGATGTACATGTGCTTGGATGCATGCAAAAGGGCAGTGCTGAATGGTGGTAGACCTGTTATTTGTTTAGATGGCTGCCACTTGAAGGGAGCGACTCCGGGGCAACTGCTTACTGCTGTCACCATCGACGGGAACGATGGTATGTACCCGATTGCTGTAGCAGTCGTTGAAGCAGAAAATAGGGCTTCATGGAGGTGGTTTCTAGAATTGTTGCTGGACGATCTAAACACCCCATCTGGCAATGGGTGGACGATTATTTCTGATCGACAAAAGGTAAGGTGTTATTCACTGCTTTTGCATTATGTGTTTATGTTTGTCATATATTACCAATGTCTGTCTCATATTATGCATCTTTACAGGGACTAGTGCCAGCTGTGAGAGATGTGGCATGGCAAGCAGACCAGCGGTTTTGCATCCGACACCTGTATGCCAATTTTCAAAAACAATTTAAAGGCAAGTTGTTGAAAGATGCAATGTGGGCTGCATCAAGAGCCACAACAGTGAGGCAATTTGAGAAAGAGATGGCCAAGTTACGTGTCCTTGACCTGGTGGCCCATGACTATTTACGTGGAATAGAGGCGACATGCTGGGCCAAACATGCCTTCTCTTCGATCCCAAAGTGCGACATAAGCCTCAACAACCTCAGCGAGTCCTTCAATGCCTGCATCCTACCCGCCCGGGACAAACCTATTCTAAGTATGTTCGAGATCATTCGAAAGGGCATCATGGGTAGGATCGTAAAAAAATATGAAAAGATGGCTCAGTCGACCGAACGGTTGTGTCCAATGATCAGCAATCGCCTCGCCAAAGTACAACATGCCAGTAGAAATTGGAGCCCTCAGTTTGCAAGAGCTGCCCAGTTTGAGGTCAGCAACGGTACCGACATGTACTCTGTTGATTTGGAAAGGTGTACTTGTACATGTTACCGGTGGGAGTTGACCGGCATCCTGTGTGTGCATGCAATCCCGTGCATTCACTTCATGAAGAGATCTCCTGAGGATTTTGTGCATTGGTGCTATCACCGGGAAACATACATGGTGATGTACTCCCACTTTCTCCGCCCCCTTAATGGACCAATCGAGTGGCTTCCTGTGACGAATCTTGATCCAATTATCCCATCGCCTTTTAAAAGGCTTCCAGGAAGGCCGCGCGTCCGTAGAATATGGGATGTGGACGAGGCCCCCAGCCGGACAGTGCTAAGCAGAAGACATTTGAACGTCACTTGTGGGCGGTGTGGTAGTGTGGGGAACAATGCCCGCACGTGCGAAGGTGGAGGCCAGTCCAGTGCAGGGGCTGGCAGAGGCAACAGAGGGAGAGGCAGAGGCGGCAGAGGAAGGTCGGAGGACACCTTTATGGGGTTCAGAGTCCCCGAGACAGCTCCCGTGACAATTACTTCCCTAGTCCCTGAGACAATTCCTTCTCGAGTGTCTGAGACAGTTCCTGATAGAGTTCATGAGACGCAGGTCCGTGCATTATCACGTTATGCTTTCAATTGTTATTTGACATATGCTCATTTCCTTTTCAATGTGATCTGCAGGAGTCTGATGCGGAAGGTCCTCCCACACAAACGTACACAAATGTGGACCTTAACCTGCCATGATACAATTGTTTTTTCTTTTCGACAAATGTAGATGACAGTGAAATGGCACTGATGTAAAGTTGTGTTTTTCTGATATAAAAAGAAGTTTTGCAAATTCAAAGCTTTGTGTTAGTAAGTTAATGTTTTTTTTCAATTCCAGGGGCGTTACAACTAATCAATTGACCTGACTTCATAATTTTTTAAAAATTTTGACATAATGTGCCTTGTTTCTTTAATCCCCCAAAACTACTCTCGTACATCCTGCACAAAAAAGAATCCCAAACAGTTCCAGTATCATCCAAATCATCCGCTAAATGTAAACTATACATAACATCCAAACAACATATCATTGAACTACACTACGCCTTCTTCTTCCTGGTCGGTTTCGGGCGCAAATCCGTGATCAGAAACGACAAGTGCGGGTCAAGAAATACTCTATCTGCTCGGGCGAACAACGGACCCTCATACTCAAAGGTTGGAGGTTCGTGCAGGTGGAATTGTTCCTTAATTTTGCATTTTCCTATCACCTCCATCCCCGCAGGGGTACACCGGAAGACGCCGAACGGCTTGTAATGCAAAGGGAACAATTGGCGGTCAATTACATGGAAAGCAATATTAAGAATGTACACAAGGAAAACTTCTTACCGCTGTTTGTCGGTGGGAGCTACGATAATGGATATTGATTCCGGCAGTAATTTCTGGTAAGCGTATTGCTGGTGCAGGTCAACAGACGACATAAACAATCATGTTTCGAGTGTGTCTGCAATGTAAACAACGCATTATATGATATCAATAAACATTAACAACAAACTGGAGACGCGAGCTGAATACTTACGTGAATCCATCCTACGGTGAGTAGACCGTGTTCATGTTGATGTCTGAAAACATGTTCGTCTGCGCCGTCCACCGCATAGCACTGCATATAAGTTTGGATGAGTACTTAGATAAAAGCTTATAAACTAGCACACAACTAAGGCCTCTCACAGTATCTGCCGTGCCCTTCTGATCCGGGAAGATGATCTCGCTGACGACGTACTCATTGTCGGTCAGCTTTCCCCCAAGAACTGCGCATGTCTCTATGTTCCTTCGAAGATTACCCTGACAATAATCCTTGAACTTACTCATCAAATCATGAGCCTGCAACCAAAATGTCAAAAAAGGGTGAGCGTAAACATTAATGAACACACATATATACCGAAATGAAAGACATACCACGCGCACAGTTTTAAGGGGCGACGGCTCGAGAGGCACGGCTGGAGGAATACGTTGGCTGCTTCCAACAGGGTTGCTGCCAATTAAAAACATGTCATCACATGAAACAAAATAAAGTAAAAAAGTGGAATTAGCGTTCAACGGAATGAACTTACAATCGGAATGTCGTATCAGGTGCGTTAGAGGAGGATGACGCGGATGCTAAATGGGGTGATCGCCTCTCACCTGGGTTCGGGGCTGCCACCATTTCACGATGCCACTCGGCAGATTGCATATGCCATTGTTGTGCTATGGCCCACCTATCTTCTGCGAGCTTGGCCGCTTCTTGTATTTGGACTTGTTGCATTTGCAGCTGCTCTTGCATTTTGTGCATTTGGGTCATGGACATATGATGGGGCTCCTCCATCCTGCTCATCCAAGCGAACGTCTCATCAGGCATCGAACTAAAATGAGATGCCTGAGGAGGAGGAGGTTGTTCATGAAACGGGACTGAATGCCTAGGCTCTGACCGGGGTGGATGTGTTGCTTCCTTCTTTGACTTGCGCATCCATTCCCCTCCAGTTTGGGTGATCCCCATTCAGTCCACTAATGAATTGTTGTAAATGTCATTGACCGACTCTTCAATTCTAGGTTCCGTCTCCAGGATGGGGACCCCTAACTGCTCAACGATACTCTGGATGAGCCAGTTGTACGGCAGTGACTTCGCCGAGTTGTTGAGCACCTCTTGCATGTGGCTCACGATGATATATACGACGTCCACCTTTTGTCCCGTGAACACCTTCTCTAGCATATAGAGATCCATGCTGGTAACAAGGTCTCGATGCCCATTCCGAGGCAAAATTGTGTACGTCATTATCAGGTGGATCAATCGGGCTAAGGCATTCAACTCCTTGCCCTTTGGCTTGCTGTACTCGGCAACCTCGGGATCCTGATGCAACAATCTAATCACCTCTAACCCACCTCCTTGTTTGACGAATGGTGGCGCCCGAGCCATATGATAATATTCATCGCTTGGCTCCTCCAACACACATCCAAGCATAATGTTGACATCATTGGCCATGAACCTAACCTCATGTCCAAAAATATATGTATGCACCTCTAATGGTTGGGTGGAAATTCTCAAATTTGTATAAAACAATCGTATAACTCGCTCGCAATAACTGCCCCTCATCCGGCACAACCCGGCTAACCCAGCAGCCTCAAGCATACGATCAATTCCCATCCCTGCGAATGAGTCCAAATCTACTATCTTGGACACAATAATTGTACGGCGTTGTATATCTTCTACGTACCGTGCTTTGCAATTCCGGTTCCAATATAGTTTCGACCTTGAACCCACTTAAACGGGTTGGAACGGGTCGCTGGAGCATCCGGCTTCTCCTTCTTCAGGCTCAGCGGTTTCTTCCACCGCCGCCACTACATCGGCTTCGAACGCCGCAGTTTGAACGGGTTCAACTGCCTCCATCGTTGCCTTCCCACGCTTCGAGGTCAATTTCTTAGTCCGGGATTGCATTCTGATAGTTGAGAGTAATTCACCAACCTGCAATATAATAACCCACACAACATGTCTAAGTTAGCATAACAGTATTTCCTCATTGCGTCGCTTGGATAATAAAAAATGTAATGAAACAAAAACAAAATTCCAATTTCATTTCTGATAACAGATTATTACCCCAATACTTATCTCCAAAATAATTTCAAACTATAACTATCGATTTACAAATTTAAACAAAAGTTTAACTTGAATATTTCTTGCATGGTATATATTTAGGTTTAGGTTTAGGTTTAGGTATATATTTTCTTTTTCTTTTTTTTTTTTTTTGGCGTCCAGGCCAAAAAATTGCCTGCACGCCGCGGAAATGTGTGACTGGCGCCGAAGACCCTCATAGAGACTTCGAAGAAACGCAGCAAATCTACCTCAAATCAACAGTCCATTTCCATTATCACAGACAACTATGAGAAAATCATCAACAAATACACACAAATCTACCTCAAATCGTCGTCGGACGTAGCTCCTCTCCTCTCTTCATCGCACGCAGCTCCTCTCCTAGTCGCACGCAGCTCCTCTCCTCGTCGCACTCCTCGTCGCAAGTCTGTCGAGAGTTGCAGATTAGGGCTTGAAATTTGGGCGAAATTGGTTTAAGTATATATATATATATATTTTTTTTTTTTTTATTTCAAAATCATTTTGGCCTGGACGCCGCGGCGTGCAGGCCAAAATTGCCTTCACTCCGCGGCGTCCAGGCAAAAATTGCATGGACGCCGTCCAGGCATACAAGGTTGGGCCATCAGCTTTTTTTAACGGACAGCGATGGTGCATTTGTCATTTTCACATACGTTGGTGGTTAACTTGTTAGAAAATATACCACAGTGGTTGACTTGTCATTGACCGCAAACCACGATGGTTGATTTGTCATTTCCCTTAAAAAAATTATAATTTCCTCCATACGAACGTGCGTAGTGTACGGCCCATTGGTAGTACATAAGTTTTCTTGGTTTAGCTCAATCATTAGTTGTTATGTTTATTGCTTCAAGATTTTAATACCTTATGCCTTGTCATTATTGATAAATAATAGAGATTATGCATGGATTATTTTAATTCCACTAAAAGCAGTTATAATGTTGTTGTACATATCTTTTGCTCTATGTCGGCTATTATTGTACGTTGTGCACCCATGCATCATACCTAAGGCTTATAAACTTGTTGACATGGTATGCATAATAAACGTAAATGGGCGTGTGGGGGTTCGGGGGTTATGGCGACGGTCCATCGGTGGGGACACTATATGACGTATCCCCTCATCAGGGTGACGGTTAACCACGTGGACTATAGTGCTCGTCATTTCCCTTGTTCCAAAAATCCCCAACGTCTCAAACAAAAGAGAGTGGTGACGGTTACGGCAGTGAAGCTATATGATGTATCCCCACGAAGGGGTGACAGCTAGCTACGTGATTATATGATGCATTCATTCTCTCGGGGTAACAGAAAAGACAGGTTCCTTTCCGAATTGCATTAACGTAAGACATGCATATCATGAGCATTACATTCATTCTGATTCTTACTGAGCATTAGGCTCATTGTTTTTCCCGTGATGTAGGTATGTACGAGAAATAAGACAACAGTTGATGAAGGATTTGTACAGCTGGATCTTGTGGCTGATTGGGCTAAGAGAGTAAATAGAAATTATTTGTAAAATGTTTTGTAAATTAATTAATATTCTTTAAATGTTTTGTTTTAATTCTGCTGCGTTTCATAAAAGAATTTATAAAAGATTTTCAAGAAAAAGAATTATTCTGTCGCGAAAATATTTTAAATGATTATTTTTAATTCTATTAATTGGAAAATGATTTTAAGTAAAAGATTTAACACTTGGTTTTAAAAGAAAATGTTACTCTGATTTTATAAAAGAAAAATTTTAAATTTCACGCGCTTTTAATAGGAAATAAAAATCGGGTCGTTACAATACCGCTGTTCTATTCAGCCAATAAAAGTATATCCTCACCACTTCGTTTGATATTATTCGCTGTCTTCGGCCATTCGAGGGCACGATTGCCATTTTAAATTCGATGATGCTCGTGGTTATTGTTAATTTAGAAGTATGTTCTTGCTGCTTGATTTCGTTATATCTCGCTACTGTTTATAGTCAAATTGGAAGCATGCTCTCCCGTTCCATTTCGTCATTTAAATTGCCGTTGCTATTAGCATTTCGAAGCATGTCACGCTGTTCATTTAGACTTGTTCTTTATTGCTATTTTAGTCACTCAAAGAGCATATTTCCGTTGTCCCTACCCGATGTTATCTCCCTGTTGCATATGATTGATTAAGCACATGTTCGCTGTTCTATTTTCAACATTTCACTGCTTTAATAGTTGATTAAAAGCATGAATAACATTCATTTTCTGCTATTTATCATCATCTAAGAAGCATGCCTCGCTGTTTATTATTTGCTGCTATATTAAATTGATAAAACGCAAGTTATTCGTTCTATTTTAGATTTATATTCGTAATTGCATGCTTCATTCTCTCAAGATTTTACTGTTGTCTATTATCTCCTTAAGAAGCATGTTTCATTGTTTCATCTCATTATTTATTTCGATGATTGCACGCTGTTTTATGTCGTTAAAATTCGTCCCGTTGTTAGATTACTGATTTCATTGCATTTAATAGTTGTAGATTATTATCTACTCTATTCGAGATTGATGATAAAGCATGCTTAGATTTCCATCATTTCTTAAGCATGGTTAAGCTTTGTGTGTTTGGATAATTATGCTTAGTTAATTTTAATTTAAAGCATTTCATACCTTGTTTTCCTTATATGTTATGTTATGCTATTTTATTGTAGATTCTTTAAAGTATCGTTGTTTAATATCCATGTACGTGCTAGTTTAGATAGGTGTGTCCCCATACGTTCATATAATAGAAACAAAGTAGGGAGTACCCCCTCGGGTTGGTACTCACATGCATGGTAAGGAAAGTAAAATGATAAGAAAAGACGAAGGAAAGGAAGAAAAAGAGTTGGGAGGCATACGAGTAATGGTTTTAGCCTGGCAATTAGAAAATGTCCTTACCTTATTGGGAATGGGACCTAGTTGCTCATAGGAGGTTAGGTGCGACCTACTATACCATTCCATACGGGTCTTCCAATCTCCAGCTCGAAGTACGAGTAAAGAACGAATGAAGGAACAAAACGTAATGAAATAAGTGGTTTGGGTGGCCCCCCATTCCGAAGGAAACTAAAGAGAGACATATGCATTTGTTTTCCCCCATTTCCTTACTGGGCGAAAACTCACGTCCTTACTTGTGGTGTAGGTAATGAAGTGATTGTGCCGAGTGCTGCAGAGGAGGCCATTCTGGTGGAGCTTGTGGTAGATCCGATTGAGATGCCTGCGGAGTAGTAGTATGGCGCTAAGTAATGAAGAAGAAGAAGAAGAGTTTGTAAGGGCTAATGTCAAAACTTATTTTGTGAACGTTAATTTTCCTTTTACCCTTATCAAATGTCTATTCGGAATAGTACATGGATTTACTTTGGAAACTGAAACATTTAAAGTTAAATTACCACTTTATATGATGCTTTAAATTACGTTTTCCCTAAAATGGTTAGTAATAATTTTCCTTGGCAAATGACAGTTTTCATAAGTTAGATTTCCGTTTAGTTATGCTTCCGCAACTGTTATAGATAAATTCTTTTATATCACTTCCGCAAACCGTAGATAATAGTTCTCCACTATTTAATGAATGGTAAAATGAGCTTTTGGTAACGATCGAATTTTGGCACTCTAACAACTTTTTTTATGAAAATATTTGTTTTTAAAGAAAAAATGTAACTTCAAAATTTGTTTTAGTGAATATTAATGTACTTTTAAAAACGGTTAAGATTCCGGGTCGTTACAGTTGGTATCTGTAACGATCCGACTATTTAAAACCCTTTGAAATGCGTGAAATTTAAAACTTTGAAAATCTCTATAAAATGAATCAAAGTGCGTCTAAAGTCAGACCGCTACTAAACATTTTCGTTAAACTCGTATAAAATTCAGCTAATGAAATTCTTCATTTACGGAAGCGTTGTAAAACCTTTTATTTAAATCATAGCGGAAGCGTAAATTAATTTTCTTTGAAAACGTAGCGGAAGCATAAATGATTCATTTAAAACAATTAATAAAATATTACTTTAATATTACAGCTCGTTCATCTTTACTTTAATTAGCCAACTAGCTCCAAGTCTCGCCCGTGCAAATTCTTCATCAGCTGCCCCTAGATCTATACATCATTTGTTCTCTCATACTTGTACCTACACCGCAAGTGGTATCCTATGAGCCTAAGGTTCAATAAGTGATAATATCTATCATCCTACTATATGTTTATGTTGTACACCTTAAATCATCGTTTCTCTTCTTTTTCTTATCTTCTTATCTGTTACGTCTTCTCGTCAATCCTTTACGTTTTATTCGTCATTATCATCTTTTTCGTCTTATTCATCGTTTTCGTCTTTTTCATCGTTTTTGTCTTTTACGTTTTATTCTTCGTCTTCATCTTTTTCATCGTTTTCGTCTTTTAGGTTTTATTCATCGTCTTCGTCTTTTACCTCCGATATAGCAACGATGGCATAATCTGAAAGCCTGCTAATCATTGGTCGTTATGTCCCAGCATAATCTAGGGACCTTGCAACAGATACGAGCAGTAATGGCATAATCCGAAAGCTTACTAGCGATGATGGCATAATCTAAAAACTCGCTAGCGACCATGTCCACGAAGGACTTAACGGTCTCGCATCATATCGTTGCTATTTTATTTTATTTTATTTTGTTATGACTTATTATACGTTTATTATCCATTTCGTCTATCATTCGTTTGTTATCAGTTTCTTCGTTCGTGACTTGTTTCTGCGTTCGCTATTTGTTTCTTCGTTCGCTTATTACTTTTTATGGTTTATGATTTGTCCATTGTTTGTATCTGTTTCGTTTGTTGCTCGTGAATGCATGCAAATTTCTTAAAGCATAAATAAACATCGAAACGTACTGTAAAAGAAGTAAACAATGAAACGTGCATTTAAGTACTGTAAACAATGAAACATGCTCTTAAAAAAATGATAAACAAGGAAGCATGGTAGGAAAGCAGGAAGCAAAGAAACGTGCAATTATTAACTATAAGCATGCTTTAATACGGTAAATAGCGAGACATGCTATGAAAACTGTAAATAATGAAACATGCTCTTTAAAAACTGTAAACAACAAAGCATGCTATTAAAAACGGTAAACAATGAAGCATGCTAGGAAAACGGTAAGCAACGAAACATAGATCTTGTAAACTTGCGATGTAGGGTCCGAAGACCAAAACACATGCATATCACTTACCTCATTTCTCACAGCGTTCAATGCTTAAAGCTAACTTTTCTTCGTTTTAGTACCTTCACATTTAAAAATATCTAGTCATTATTAAAATCATTTAGCCTACTCATTACTTAAGACTTTTTCTATCCTATTCCTAGTTACATAATGATCTCCTAACTAAGTCTCAATTATTATCATTCTTTAGACCCATTTAATAGCCCAATATAAAACCAATAGAATATGACACCACAAGTTGTAGCTTAACAAGACCCTTCCAAACAATGACACATCAACACCCAATTCCAACAATATAACACTTCTAACATTTATCACCATCCATTGACAGATGAAATGTCCAACAACAGGTTATAGCATTTCTCTTTTAGCATCACAAATAACTACAACTAAAATCCAACTTAACAGCTTATTTCCAATTAATGATAACATTCTAAATCAATAGAGTATACAAACAAAGTTGTCACATACAAGTTTATTCTCAAACAATTAACACTTCAAACAGAGTTAATAATCTCAACCATACTCAACATGCTTCACAGAACACTAACAAGTTATTGCAGTATATCCAAATGTACAAGGTGTATGCTATATAATCCTTCCAGACAGTAATGAGCCCATTTCCATCAACCAAACATTTTCAAAATAATAATTTGAGCAATAGAGTGTAAATCCAAATTTCAATCCAACATACATAACATTTTTCTACTTCGCAAACCCAAATAATTTTTATCACTGTGACCAAAACTTATTATTGTTTCATTAGAAATACTCAAATTTGCAGCCAATACCAACAACAGATTACATTCCAGAACTCAACACTAAAATCCTGAATCCAAACCCCAACAGAAGTTTTATAACCACTAAACATTTCAAACTAACTACAACATTCCAAGTTTGCCATCACTGAAAAACTAATACGAGCAGCAGCTTATTCCATACAATAGACAATTATACTCCAAAATCAAGATTCACAGGACATAAACCAACGAATGAGTCAA
Source organism: Begonia loranthoides (assembly GCA_022433065.1). Classification (NCBI taxonomy): domain Eukaryota; kingdom Viridiplantae; phylum Streptophyta; class Magnoliopsida; order Cucurbitales; family Begoniaceae; genus Begonia; species Begonia loranthoides. Next base: position 669,088 of record JAJTVF010004539.1, read on the forward strand.
CTACAACTTAATAGAGAACCATACCAATACAGAACCATCAAATCCCACATCCAGAACTACAAAACAAAAATCCAAATAACCAAACTTCAGAGAGAAGGAATCCTCACCTTCTCAGACTCCAGAGGAAAAACACGTTCGACCAATCCTCCAGCTCTCTCGGCTTCCAGGAGAAATTGGCACAAGGCAAGAAATCTTCCGCCATTTAATCCTCTGCCCAGGAGACAACCACTCTGAAATTTCCAAGAGTGTAGCTCCTGCACGTTCGACCACGTTGTTTACTCGATGCAGTTTTCCAAAAGCTGCTCCCCACGTTCATACCGTCGTTGTCCTGCTGCAAGGTATGGGATGGACTCCTCGTTTAGACCTAACAATGGGCTGGACCCTAGCCTTGGGCTGGTCCAGCCCAATCCGCCACATCCAGCCGGGATCCCTGCCATCGCGAGCTCACTGAAACGCTTGCCGAGAGTCACCAAGCTCCAATCGGGAATCACCTCCGATTGTCCCTGCTAGCATCCGGCCGTGAGCACACAAGGAGAAGGAACCCAGTAAGACGTACCTCACATCGTCGCCGGAGCTCACGCTTGGAGTCGCACGCCGTTGGACCTGCCGTCGTCACTCGCTCGAGCGCCCCCCCTCCCGATCTCCCATCGCTTGCTCTGTGTCACGGTCCTACTTTTGAGAGACTTTTCAGGAGGGCCGTGCGGCACTCGTTGTTAGGGGGAACAACGAGTCAGCCTACAAAGTGTGCCAACGGCACCGAGGGCCCACGACGTTAGAACAAGCTTGAGTGTCTAACGAGCGAGCGAGCAGCGAGCGAGATTTATCGAAAGCGTCATTGAGCATAAAGAGAATAGTTTGAATGTAAAAAGCCTTTTCATTGATTGCTAGCAAATTACATTGGGTAGGGGGGTCTACGTGCAGTCATGCCTCTCCCCCTAAAGAGCATTCTGGACCATCTCCACTATGGCAGGAGTAAACATGCTATAGTGGCGAGGAGTCACTTTGCCCAAAATGGAAATAAAAGAAATACAAGGAAATTACTATAAATGGAAATAAATCTAACTAAGCAGTAGGGGCGGCCATGGACAACACGTCCTGGACAAGCCCGGATTCTAACATCCTCCCCCATTTGAGCTGTTGACGCCCTCGTCAACTTGTCTTCAGCTTGAACTCTTCAATCTTCTGCGTAGCATCTTCCAAGTCTTCGGCTTTCTCCCAAGTAACTTCGTCGTCTCCAAGTCCCTCCCATCTGACCAGATACTCCATGCGTAGGCGGCGGCCTGTCTTGACACTTCGATCTGCTAGAATTTCTTCCACTTTGCTTGGACGCCTTGATCTGCTGAGGATGATTTCTGGCCTAGTGATGTTGTTGCGCTCCTGATCTTCTTTGTCTTGGTGATACGGCTTTAGGTTGCTGACGTGGATCACTGAGTGGATTTTGAGCCATGCCGGTAGATTAACTCTGTAGGATGCCCGTCCAATCTTTTCAATGACTTGGACTGGACCTTCGTACTTTCGAACCAGACGTCTGTCTCTCTGACCTCTGAAACGAAGTTGTTCCGGCAAGAGTTTCACTAACACGAGGTCTCCAGCTTTAAATTCTAGCGGCCGTCTCTTCAAGTCTGCCCACTTCTTCATGTGTTTAGATGCTCGTTCCAAGTAGGCACGAGCTATCTCAGTATTTTGTCGCCACTCTTTCGAGAAGTTGTAGGCTTTTGGGCATTTTCCAGAGTGTGGAAGATCGAGGGTGTGCGGCATAGTTGGTTGCCTTCCGCAGACGACTTCAAATGGGCTCATTCCCGTAGAGGAGCTTTTCCGACAGTTGAAACTGAATTGTGCCGCATCAAGCAGACTTGGCCAATTCTTCTGGTTAGTGTTGATGAAGTGCCGCAGATACTCTTCCAGTAAGCTGTTAAAACGTTCAGTCTGTCCATCTGTTTGGGGGTGATAACTGGAAGAAATATTTAAGCTAGATCCCAATAGCTTGAATAGTTCTACCCAAAAGGCTCCTGTGAATCTGGTGTCACGATCACTAATGATGCTTTGAGGTATCCCCCATAATTTCACAACATTCTTGAAGAAGAGTTGAGCTGTCGTCTCTGCGGAGCAATATTTTGGGGCAGCTATGAAAGTAGCGTACTTGGAAAACCGATCGATTATCACCAAGATTGCCTGAAAGTCATTTGAAGGTGGCAGATTGGTGATGAAGTCAAGAGATATACTTTCCCAAGGCTTCGTTGGCACCGGTAATGGTTCTAGCAAACCCGCCACTTTGTCTCTTTCCACCTTGTCTTGCTGACATACAAAACAAGTTTTGGTATATTGCATCACGTCATCTTTCATGTGAGGCCAATAATATCCCCTCTTTAGTAGGGCATACATTCTTTGCCATCCTGCATAACCAGCCCACAAGGTGTCGTGGCATTCCTTCAGTAGATTTCGCCTTAGATCATTACTCCGTGGCACATACAGGCGATTTCCCTTGATTAACAACAGGTCTTCTTCGATCCAAAATTGTCGCATCTTCTTTTCCTTTACTAGTTGCATGACAGCCCGACCAGTAGGGTCGTCTTGTAGACAATTTTGAATGCGATCTCTCATAGATCCGGTAACTCTACTTGCTTGAAGTTGAGATAAATAGCAAAGACTGGCACACTCTACTTTTCTACTGAGGGCGTCAGCTGCCCGATTTGATTGGCCCGACTTATGTTCAAAATTGAAGTCAAATTCTGAGATAAGTTCGTGCCAAAGCGCCTGTTTGGAGGTTAGCTTTGGCTGCTCAAAGAAATGACAAATTGCGCTGTTGTCGGTCTTTACTATAAACTTTGATCCAAGCAAGTACTGTCTCCATACACGAAGGCAGTGTACCACGGCCAACATTTCTTTCTCTGAGGCTATGTATCTTCTTTCAGCTTCGTTCAGCTTGCGGCTTTCATAAGCGACAGGATGGCCATTCTGTAGTAAAACTCCTCCCAGAGCAAAGTCTGATGCATCAGTTTCGACTTCAAATGGCAAAGTCACATCGGCCAGAGCCAACACTGGACTTTGCATCATGGTTTCTTTTAAGTTGGCAAAGGCTGTTTGGCATTCTTGGTTCCACTCCCAAGGGACTCCCTTCTTCAACAGTTCGGTGAGAGGTGCCGCCTTCTTGGAGAATCCCTCTACAAACCGCCGGTAATAATTTGCGAGACCAAGGAAGGAACGCAATTCTGTAACAGAAGTGGGGTTTCTCCATTCTTGGATTGCCTTGACTTTTTCTACATCCATGCGAAGATGGCCTTGTTCAATAATGTGGCCAAGGAACCCAATACTCTTTTGAGCGAAGGAACACTTTTCTTTCTTTACATATAACTGATTCTGTCTTAGTTTCTCGAAGACTAAACAAAGGTGAACTTGATGTTCTTCAATGCTCTCACTATAGACCACGATGTCGTCCAAGTATACCACCACAAATTTATCAAGGAATTCGTGGAATACTTGGTTCATTAGAGTGCAGAAAGTCGCAGGAGCATTTGTCAGTCCAAAGGGCATCACCAAGAATTCAAAAGCTCCATATCTGGTCACACAAGTCGTCTTTTGCTCGTCACCTTCTGCAATCCTGACTTGATAATAACCTGAACGTAAGTCGAGCTTTGTGAAGTATTTTGCCTTGTACAGTTGATCAAAAAGATCTGTGATGAGCGGGATGGGATACTTATTTCGAACAGTGACTTTGTTCAAGGCCCGGTAGTCAATACACAAGCGTAAGCTACCGTCCTTCTTCTTTTGGAACAACACAGGTGCTCCAAATGGGGCCTTTGCAGGTCTGATGAACCCTGCCTCAAGCATTTCATCTAATTGCTTCCTTAGTTCTGCCAATTCTGGTGGGGCCATTCGATAGGGCGCTTTTGCTGGGGGTTTAGTTCCTGGGGTTAGCTCAATATGAAGATCGATGTCCCTGCGCGGAGGTAGTGACCTCGGTAAGCATTCCGGCATAGTACTCTTATATTCTTCAAGTACTTTCATAATCTTTGAAGGCACTACTTCTTCTTTGCCTTTCTCCATGATTGAGGGGACAAGAACATAGGTTGGATCTTGGTTCTTCAGTCCTCGTTTAAACTGCATAGCTGAGATCATTTTTATGTTACTAGGGCTTGGTTGCTTGAGAATTGCGGGAACTACTGTTGGATTGCTCCCTATAATCACCAAACATTTTGCAGAAGGAATGGGGATGACTTTCTGTTCCATCAAGAACTCCATCCCCAGTATAGTATCAAAGTCATCCATCTTTGCCACCACAAAATCTACTGGTCCCAACCACGAATTGAGCTTTAATTGGACCCTTCTTATGACCCCGACCACGGGCATTGCTTTTGCATTTACTGTCTTCATCTTACCAGTGGTCTTTTCTAGCTTAAGGCCCAACCGGCGCGCTTCCTTTTCTGTTATGAAGTTGTGGGTAGCTCCCGAGTCAATCATAGTACTTTGGACAACTTTATTATTGATAAAGGTCTCCACATACATGAGGCCTTTAGTGGGAGTCTTTTTCAGTTCATCCATCTGTTGTTGAACAGCTGATAAAAATGTCATTGTCCCAACTTCTGCAACTTCTGTGGGTTCTGCTTCGACAACTTCTTCTACCGGGTTGTCGTTAGTAATCGACGCTTGTAGAGCCGTTAACGCCGATCTATAGGGGCACTCAGCCACTCGATGTGGTCCTTTGCATAAGAAACAGGACATAGGCCTATTCATTGGTCGTTGGTAATTAGCTCCCCTCGATGTCTCTTGGCCCTCTCTTGGGACATACGGTTTTCTTTCAGCAGTGCTCGTGTTTGGTCTAGGGGACTTCGTATTGCTTGAATTGTTGGGAGGATTCTTTTTCTGACTAGGATTCTCGTTGGAGTAGTCGAATAGTCGTTCAGCAGCAGCAAGAGCGCTCGAGAGGGTCTGCACCCTCTGTTCATATAACTTTGTCCTGGCCCACGGTTTCAATCCCTCGATGAAGGTGAAGATCTTGTCTTTCTCTGACATATCTCGAATATTCAACATGAGTCCTGAGAATGTTTTGACATACTCGCGGATGCTAGTAGTCTGTTTTAGTTCTCGCAGTAGTCGACGTGCATTGAACTCGACGTTTTCAGGAAAGAACTGATCTTTCAGCTACTTTTTGAGCTCTTCCCAAGTATCAATGGTGCAGTCACCATTGCAAATATCATTGTATTTTGATCTCCACCAAAGTTTTGCATCTCCAGTAAGATGCATCGTGGCCAAGGTCACTTTGACTCATCATCAGTTTTCGTTGCTTTGAAGTATTGTTCCATGTCAAAGATGAAATTTTCTATTTCTTTGGCATCGCGGGCTCCTCCAAAGGATTTTGGCTCTGGGATTTTCACCCGGCTGGGTTCAACTGAACTTGAAGCTTGAGTTTGGTTTCCCATGGCTCTCATCGTAACGTTCAATTTGATGTTTATTTCAGCGATCTCAGCTTTGAGGGATTCAAACATCGTCTTGAAGTCTTTCGTTAGGCCAGTTACGGTGCTTGATAGTTGGGTATGAGCTTGGTCGATCTCTTCGACACGCTCTAGGACCCCGACTATAGCACTGGTGGAGCTCTCTTCACTTTCTACCCCTTTTCCCTTTTCTAGTCGGGATTCGAGGTTCTCCACCCGATCAATCAGCTCTTGGATCGGGATGGTGTCTATTCGGTTGTGAACAACAGCAATCTCAGCAGGAAATTCAGATATTTCCTTCATTCGTTCTTCCAGGAAACGAATGTTATCAGGGATTTCTTGGAGATACTTCATCTCCTCTTCTAGTTCGATTAACCGTTCAAGCTGATCCATCGACGAGCTTGTTTTCTCCGGCAAATTCTTTTTCGGCATGCTTTCTTACGATTTGAGCCAACCTGGCTCTGATACCAACTGTCACGGTCCTACTTTTGAGAGACTTTTCAGGAGGGCCGTGCGGCACTCGTTGTTAGGGGGAACAACGAGTCAGCCTACTAAGTGTGCCAACGGCACCGATGGCCCACGACGTTAGAACAAGCTTGAGTGTCTAACGAGCGAGCGAGCAGCGAGCGAGATTTATCGAAAGCGTCATTGAGCATAAAGAGAATAGTTTGAATGTAAAAAGCCTTTTCATTGATTGCTAGCAAATTACATTGGGTAGGGGGGTCTACGTGCAGTCATGCCTCTCCCCCTAAAGAGCATTCTGGACCATCTCCACTATGGCAGGAGTAAACATGCTATAGTGGCAAGGAGTCACTTTGCCCAAAATGGAAATAAAAGAAATACAAGGAAATTACTATAAATGGAAATAAATCTAACTAAGCAGTAGGGGCAGCCATGGACAACACGTCCTGGACAAGCCCGGATTCTAACACTCTACCTCTCTACCCTTCCTTCTCGCTTCTTCATAGACGGTCGAAAGCCAGTAAACAAAATCCCCTCTTTCTTAATCATTTCTCCTTTAATTTAAAAACTTTAATTGAAAAATCAACCCACACTTAACTCCACCCAAACGGAACCATCGTCGGTTCAGTTTTCTTAATCCATTCAAATTACTTTTTAATTTAAATCATCTTTTTTACCTAATTAAATTTCTCTTTAATAATTTAATTAAAATTTTCATTTAATCAAATTATTTTCAACCCAAATCTAATTTTCTGATTTATTCCAATTATTGCTTGATGATTGTGATTGACGATTATGTCCTTGACTAATACCTCAATAATTATTTAATTAAATCCAACATTCTCAATTTTCTTTCCAATTATCCTTATTAAATTTTAATTAAAAAATTCAGGATATTACAGTATCAGAGCAATACTACTACTCTAGCGTCTCGCCAAGGATAACCCAGACTCGACGGGTAATGCCCCTTTGACTGTAAGTTTTCCCTTATGTTTTTAGATTGCCTATGAAGGTTAATTGCATGATAGCGTAGAAAATGTATAGAAATGTAGTACGTATTTTCCTTATGTTATTGAAATATTCATTTAAATTAACTGCACCATAACATAGAAATATGTAGAACTGTGATTAAGGAATATGTTCCCCTAAATGATTTATGCTTTCTTTTAATAATTCTTCACTTAAACTTAATTGTTACACTATAATATGAACACGTAGGAGCTTAGGAATGGCTAGACGAGGAAGAGGACGCATGCCTGGTATAGGAGCTATGCCCCGAGCACCCGATCGTCATGAGAATCATGGTCGGGATGAGACTCTAGAGCGTCTGGCCGCGATTATAGAGCAACAAGTGCGGCAGATGGAGAGACAAAGCCAGTTTATGGAGCAGCAGTCTCGTTACATGGAGAGGTTCATGGGCTAGGACCACAGGCACGGTAATGGGAACCACCGTGATATGCAGTTGCTGCCGATCCTGAGAGAGGCTGGATGGGAAAGGTTCTAAAATCTCAAGCCACCCTGTTTCAACGGCAACGTATCTGATATCTCAAGAGCTAAAGAGTGGTTCCGCTTCATGGAAGACAAGTTTTCCTGTTGAGATTAGTGAGGCAGAGAAGGTGAAGTGTGCGGCCTATTACTTGAGCCATAGAGCCTGACTCTGGTGGGATACAGTCAAAGCCTCTCGGGATGTAGCGATCCTCACTTGGGATGACTTTAAGGAGCTGTTCAATGACACGTACTTCAATCACACTATCTATACCCAAAAGGAGACAGAGTTTATGCGCATCCGCCAGGTGGGAACCGGCGTGAAGTATGCCCAGCAATTCGAGGCACTATCTCACTACGCTCCACATTTAGTGGCGGTCGAGGAGCGTAAAGTTTAGCATTTTGTACATGGACTGAGGATGGAAATACAAGAGGCAGTTATTGGGGCTGGCACCAACGGTGTCGCTTATTCAAAGATGGTATCTAGAGCATTGGCCATAGAGGGAGTCAAATTTATGACAGCCAAACAGAGAGAGGCTGGCCAGAAGGCTTGGAGGGCCAATCCCGCCTTAGCAGCCGAGGGGTGGTCTCTCCGCAAATCAGGGTACAAAACGCCCAGCTAAGACAGAGACACAACAAAGGCCTGACAAGAAGCCAATGAATACGAGCATCCCTCACTCCTCCACAGAACATCTGCCCAAAGTGCCAGAAAGCACATCGAAATGAGTGCCTGGCAGGTTCTGAGAAGTGCCATTCCTGCGGAAAGCGAGGCCACGTAGACAGAAATTGCCCGATCCAGCACAAAAACCAAGGAGTTATGGCTCCACGAATCTTTGCTATGTATGGGACTGAGGATGACGACCAGCCGGTAGTAAGGGCAGGTATGCCTTATTTAGTTGATAAAGATTATGCATGTAATTATAATTGTTTTTTCCTTTAAGACAAAACAGGGATTTACCTTTGAACAAATAACCTACCAAATCCCCTCAAGAACAATCTACATAAAAGAGTGTGCAGCTTATGTCCTATTTGATTCGGGTGCTACGCACTCGTTCATCTCCATCAAATTCTGTGAACAGGCGAGCTGTTTCTCTAACAGCACAAATTATAGGCATCGAGTGATATTTCCTTCTGGTGACCGACTGATTACTGACGGAATGCTCAAAGACTATGTAGTGGATATCAATGGCCGTTTATTTCGAGCTAATCTGATTGTTATGGATTTGAAAGGGTACGACATCATAATGGGAATGGATTGGCTGACAACACATCGAGCAACTATTGACTGTAAAAAGAAGGAAGTTTTCTTTTATCCCCCAAATGTCGGGCGACATATTTTTCGCGGATCTAAAGAGAAGGGAAGGTTCGCTATTATCTTCACACTCAAGGCTGACAAACTGCTGAAGAATGGGTGCGACGGATTTCTAATCAATGTGATTAACACTACGGCAATCACTGAGGTTAAAATGGAGGATGTTATTGTGGTGCGCGAATTTTTGAATGTCTTTCTCGATGATCTTCCCGGTTTGGCCCCAGACCGTGAAATCGAGTTTGAGATTAATTTGCAGCCTGGTACGGATCCTATTTCTAAACATCCGTATCGAATTGCACCCCCCAAACTATGAGGGTTAAAAGTACACTAGAGGAACTAGTCACCAAGGGGTTTATTCGACCCAGGTTTTCTCCTTGGGGCACGCCTGTATTGTTCGTCAAAAAGAAAAATGGGATCCTAAGAATGTGCATCGATTATCGGGAGCTAAATAAGGTGACCATCAAGAATAAGTATCCGCTACCCAGGATTGATGACATGTTTGATCAATTAAGCGGCGCCAGGGTATTCTTAAAGATTGATCTCCGATCAGGCTATTATCAGTTAAAGGTTAAGTCCAAAGATAAACCAAAGATTGTGTTTCGCACACGTTATGGGCATTATGAATTCCTGGTTATGTCCTTTGGACTGACTAATGCTCCGGCGTCCTTTATGGATTTGATGAATCGTGTCTTTTGATATTTCTTAGATAAATTCATTATCGTCTTCATTGATGACATCTTAATCTATTCTCGATCAGAAGAGGAGCATTGTAGACATCTACGAGCGGCCTTATCTGTTCTCAGTCAACACCAGTTGTATGCAAAGTTTTCTAAGTGCAAGTTTTGGCTGAGCAAGATGGGATTTCTAGGCCATGTTATTTTTGCAGAAGGCATATCGATAAACCTAGCAAAAATTCAGGCAGTAGTAAACTAGACACCGCCAAAAAATGTTGGGGAAGTGAGGAGTTTTCTAGGGTTAGCCGATTATTACAGGCGTTTTATCGATGGGTTTTCGAATATCGCTCTACCACTCACGAGCCTGACTAAGAAGAATGCCCGGTTCTGGTGGTCCAGCGAATGTGAGAATAGTTTTCAAAAACTGAAGCGTAGACTGACTACGACCCCAGTATTGACCTTGACGACGGAGGATGGTGACTTCAGTATTTATTGTGACGCATCGAAGAGGGGCTAGGTGGAGTTCTTATGCAGCATGGGAAAGTTATCACCTATGCATCTCGACAGCTTAAGGTTCATGAGCAGAATTACCCCACTCATGATTTGGAGCTCGCAATCGTTGTCTTCACTCTCAAAGTGTGGAGGCATTATCTGTATAGGCAACGCTGTGAGATATATTCAGATCACAAAAGCCTTAAGTATATCTTCACCCATAAGGAATTGAATATGCGTCAGCGACGATGGCTCGAATTCGTCAAAGACTACGACTGTGAGATTAAATATCATCTAGGGAAGGCCAATGTCGCTGCGGGAACTCTCAGCCGTAAAATTTCAGTGATGAGTATAATATGCGAGGAAATGTTTACCGAACTTCAGAGGGACTTTCAGGGACTAGAAGTGCAAATGGTTCCAGCGCCTTTGGATGTGGTACTATCCAAATTAACACTGACGCCGTCTATTATTGAACAGATTAAGGAGGCCCAGCAGAATGATAATGTATGCAAGGATTTCAAGCTGAACTCGACCCTTTCGAGATATCAGAATCTCTCTACATCTGTTGATGGCATTATTAAGTATAAGGATTGGTGCTTTGTGACTAGTGACTCAATGGTACGACTAAAGATCTTAAGAGAAGCTCACTCTTCCAACTTCTTTGTTCATTCCGGTTGCAACAACATGTACCGAGATCTTAAAACTCATTAATATTGGCCCAACATGAAGTACGACATTATCAATTATGTGTTTGAATGCCATATATGCCAGCATGTTAAAGGCAAGCATCAGAGACCTGGTGGGGCACTCCAATCTCTGCCGATTCCTTAGTGGAAATGGGAGCACTTCACCATGGATTTTGTCACTTGTTTGCCCAAAATAGTTAAGGGTTGTGACGCTATTTGGGTAATCGGGGATCGGTTGACTAAAGTGTCGTACTTCCTGCCAGTATCTATGATATATACAATGAATCAGTTTGCCGACTTGTACATCAAAGAAATCATCCGACTTCACATCCGAGGAGTTTCATTTTTAAAATACAATAATAAAGTGTTACTTTACATTTACAAAACTTTCTTCTCTTTAATCTCTTAGCCTAGCCAGCCATAAGTTTCGCTCGTGCAAATCCTTCATCAGCTGCTCCTTAATCTGTTCATCATTTTCTTTTGTGCTTGTACCTACATCACAAAACCAAGCTATGAGCCTAACGCTCAGTAAGTGATAGAGCCTAATATGCTAGATATACATGCTGTGTCATTTAAAACAGTATGCAATTTCTCTTTTATTTTTCTTTCTTTTATCTTTTATCATTTCGCTCTTACGTACTTTCTTTATGTTTCTATTTTCGTTATTGTTTCTGTATTTGTTTCGATATCTGTGATCGTACGTGTTTCTGTATCCGTTCCCTTACCTACTTTCGTATCTGTATCTATATTCGTATCCGTATCTGTATCCATTTCCATTTCTGGAAACTTGTTTCCTTTTCTGTTTTTGTTTCTGTTTTTGTTCCCATTTCCATTTACGTATCTGTGTTCATACTGTTTCCGTATCTGTTTCTGTTTCGTTTCTATATCCGTATCTATATCTATATATGTTTCTCTTTTCATGTTCTTTTCTTTTCTTCTATTTTGTTTTGTTTTCTTTTGTTTCTATGTCGAGCATAACATACCAGATTACAGAAACTTTTATCTTTCTTTATCCTTTGTTCTTGTGCCGGGCGTGACATACCGGACCACAAGAATCTTTATCTTTTGTGTTACTCCTGTGTTAGGCGTGACATATCGGACCACGTAAACCTTTATCTTTTTTTCTTGTGTCGGGCATGACATACCGGATCACAAGAATCTTTATCTTTCATTACTCGTTCATTTGTTTTCTTTTCGTTTCTGTTTCTCTTCTCAAACTCGTGCATGAAGACCATTTTCGTAATCTCTTGGAAATCATGATGCATGATGCTTATGAATGCATCAAACTTCTAACGTATAAACAGGAATATAAATAAACATTCAATGTGCGATTCACAGAACGAGCTATAAAAACTGTAAACGTACTATAAAAACACTAAACAATGAAACATACTATTAAAACTATAGACATGCTATAAAAAAAGTAAACAATGAAACGTGCTATTAAAAACTATGGACCTACTTGGAAAGCGGTAAACAATGAAACATGCATATCCTATTCTTGCGATATAGGGCCCGAAGACCAAAGCACACACGTATCTCACTTACCTGACAATCTTCAATGAAATTCAATTATCTATGCTTATCATTCTGAATATGCACATTGACCTTAAAAATCAACAAAACTTATGTCAATAACTATTTTCTATTATCCATCCCATAATACTCTTAGCGAATAAGAATAAAAACTTGAGTAACATAGCATAGATTCTTATTACATATTCTCAACCAATTATTTTCAGCCAAGAACAACCAACTAAATCTTATTCCCAACATTTTTCTTCACTTTGTTGTTTAATCATTTTCACGCACAACGAACGACATAATTCATGTATGTAAACATTAAACACAATAACCATAAAATAACCCCACTACAGAGCATAGACACCAATAGCGTCCAGAAGCAATAAACACCATAGAACAGAGCCTAAATCCAACAGAGCAATGCTTTCTCACAATGACAATCAGGCAGAAACCAAATAAAGGACAGACTAAAGCAGCAGGATATCACGTCTCAACATTTCCTCTTGGTAGTACTAGACTAAGGCACAAACCTAAATTAACATAACCATATTTCCTAAAAAACATCACTCGGCAGATCTATTATTCCACAAGAGCAACCAATCTGACAAAAACAAACCAAACCAAAGCGACCTATTCTCAACATGTCCATAAGGCAGAAACAAACTTAACTGAAGAAGTGAAGGAAAGCCCAGCTCAGCACTGCCTATTCAAAAGGCTCCCGGAACCCTCACCATTTGCCACGATTGCCAGTCCCCGTACGTTCGCATCCAGGATGAAAACCGCCTGAAATCGTCATCCCGTGTTCCCTGCGCAACAGAGACCGGAACATCACGGGTTCCTCTTGTACCCACGGTCTCGCCCCACCGAAGCCATCTCGCAATTTGCACCGCCCATCACGTCATCGCTCGCTGCTCGCCGAACAGCGCTTCTCCTTTGCGAAGATGATTTCGGCCATGGGAGTCGCCTCTCCCACGCTGCTCACCATTCGCGAAATCTCTCTCTCCCTCAAAATGGCCGCAAGCCAAATCCTTTCTCTCTCCCCCTCTTATTTCCAAACCAGATCGGTTCAATTGCTGAACCAGTTCAACTCCTCCTTTTTAATTCAAATTTTCTTTTATTTTAATTCCTCTCCTTTTATTTCTAATCCAATTTTTATTTTAAACTCCCCTACTATTTAATTAATTACTTTATTTTATTCCCAAATCAAAATAACCCAAATTTTATTTCTAAAAATCATCCTCAATTATATCGACCTATTTTTGGGGTATTACAAATTTTCATACATATGTTTTCATGTAATAAAAATTGAACCTGAAATGAACATACATAAAGAAGAAAAAAGGGTTGAGGGCAGACAGTCACAATGGTTGAACCTATGGGAGATAAACTTGTTAATCTGTTAATGCAAGGGCCTTGACAAAGGTCACGAGGTCGTCACATGCTAGGATCTCGACAAAGGTTATGAGGTCATCATTCATAGGTACTTTGACAATGGTTGCGAGGTCATTGTGTATAATGAATGTGACAACTAGTAGAGGTCTCAATCGATGTTGGGGCTATTTTCCAAAGGTGTGAGACATAAGTGATGTGTCTTCCATATTCGTGTCTTCTTTCCCCTAAATAGAAAAGAACGAAAGAAAAGAACAAAAGAAAAAATGAAAGCAAAGAATGAAAAGAAAAGAAAGAAAAATTGAAAAGAGAAATTACATATTTCACAAATCGCATCTCATGCTCATGATGATGTGAATATAGAAGTTGTTATAAAATATTCACTGTTTATTCTAAAATAGGCCAATTACAAGGGCAAAAGCTAAAGAAGTCAAAGAAACACTTAATGGATTTGGACAACAAGTGTGGGCTAAAGATAGCATAAAAATAAGTCAAACCCCAAAACAAATAATTCAGGGTCCACAAAGTGATCAACAAGAGTTAAAGATAGTATAAAAATTAACAAAGGGAAAAAATACTGTGCAAGAAATGAAATCATTCAATACCATCACAAATTTAAAAAAAACTAATACAAGAAAGAAAAATCCTCACAGAGGACGGCATGGACTCACCAAGAGGAAACCCAAAAGTGAGGTAACCGCACCTCAGACACCACACCAGACCACCACGAACTAAATTTGGGGTGGAGGGGTTGTTGGGGTGAGTGACTAACTTAGTAAAGGAATCTATACTAAATGCAATGCAAGGGAAAACGAGTTTAATTTTTTTCTCAAAAAATCATAGTTAAATGCTTCTTTTTATCTTACATGGATTTATAAATCACTTTTTAAAATCTCTTCATCATTTTATTCGAAATAGGCTCCATGGCAATCAATGAGGCTTTTATTAAAACGCCTTGTATACATAAACAACTATATCACAAAAATATGCTTGCATCGTTTTTCATTTAAAAACGGCTTCAGTGAAATAGAATGGTCACACAAGGACCCATCCAACAAACAACATAGAAATGTGGCGATCCAAAGACCAAACAATGCCTCATGGAATAGAAGAATAAAAGTGATGGCTGTTAGAGGACCCGATAGCGTCACATGAGCCGTTGACGATCTGAATACCACCAACGACACCACTTGTAAAATCAAGAAACTAGGTAAGATTGCCAGCGATTGATTACCCACTGACTAGCTACCCATTATATCCAAATTGACAAGGGTTGCCAGCGAGTGTAGCTCCGCAACTACACAACCACTTATAAAATGGAAAGGTACTAGGTGAGTAAAACTCAGTGACTAACAATCTTCAACCGTGCAACTAAATACCCTGGTCAAGTTTAGGAATTTGAAACCCAATGAGCACGTCATCATTGCCCTATTCTGCATTTCCTCTGTAGGGATTCAAAATCCAAGGACATGTCACCAATGCCCTATTAGGCAATTTTCACGCAGCAAAAGATGCACGGTATAACCTCGTGATGCTTTAGTACCCAAATTGTCCAAAGCATCAAGATGATTCATCCTCTCATGTATACAAATAGTAAAAGAATTAAAAACCATGTACGATAAATTAAACATGAGAAAACATTCTTACTTATATGTAAAAACAGATGTGCTGTCAGGTAGTCCCCATTGAATTTTCATATGTGACAACCCTAAACCTAATGCAATGCAGTGCATAGAGTAAAAAATTCTTACTTTGATGACAACAAAAGCCAAGTCGACCAGTCGCATGCACCGTGGGAAAGAGGCACCAACACCGAGGACACTTTCGGAACCTAAAACCAAACTGACGTCAACCTCAAATCAACACAGGAATATAACAAGATACCTATACTAGAATTCAAAAACAAATAGGAAGGATTAGCTCAAGATTTCTAGGCTCGGGTCAAGGAATGAAAAGTACCCAACATCAAACTAAGAACCACTAGGGGAGGAATCGGTTCTGTTCAATTTTTTATTGAATTAGAACCGAACCGATTCGATTCGATTTTTGTTTTGAAAAACCAAAACCGAATCGATGATAATGAAGAACCGAACCGAAAACCAAACCTCGGTTTTGGTTCTCATTGGTTCGATTTTAGTTTTGGTTTGGTTTTTTCATGTCTTCACTTTTTATCTTTTTGGTTCAGTTTTTCAGTTTTGTAGTCAATTTTGAGGTTTGGTTCTCTCAGTTTTCTCTAGTGGCATGAAGCAATATGCTAATATGGCAATCTGCTAATATACAATCTAAATTTCTAATATAAAGTCTAAATTTCTTTAAAATGTAGGAAAACAAGAAGCAAAGAGAGCAAAAATGATTAGAAATTTGCTAATATGGCAAAACCAAAAATGATTGAAAAAATAATTAGAATATAAAGTATAAACATAATTAGAAAACTAGAACAGAAGTCTTTTGCTTCACATATATTCTTATCATAATATAACAAACTAGAAAAGATTAGAGATTAGAAAGTGTCCCTTATAGCATAACTCAGACTTGCTGAGATTACATCTCTCTAAAGAAAGAAATTCCATCAATCTAAAATCATGCGTAACTCTGTGATGCAACAACACAAATGGATCAAAAATTGATTATTTCCTTCTAAGAACAACCCAAATTGATTAAAAAAATGAAATAATGGAAGAAACTACAAAGCAGTAAACAAAACATCAAACATTTTGCCTTAGGAACCGAACGGGTAGGTGTTGAATCCAAATTCTCAATTCGTTAATGTCATCTCATTATGGTCCTGCATTATGCAACAAAAAGTTGAGTAAACAAAAGGAATTATTAATTTTAATAAAATTTTAACTAGTTTCTTGAAACATAACATATTTGAATTCCAAACATAACAACAAAGTAATTAAACAATTATGCAAGTTATTAAACAATTCAAAACAAAAATTCCAACCATAACAGAAAGTTTAAGTATATCACTAAATAATCACCAACATCATGCCATGATTATAATTTAAAAAACTCTAACCTGAAATCGTTGATTTGGAAGCATTGCCTGTGAAGAACGTGCCAATCTCTTGACCTAAAATCAATGATTTTGAAAGGGTGTGAAGACTCTGTTTATGGATTTGAAAAATATATAGTTAAGTTGGAAAAAAATTATATAGTGAAATCGGAAGTGGCACAAATCAAACCTATGAACTGGGAAGATTGCAAGACTTCGACTGGCGTTAGGGTGGAGACCATAATGGACAACGTTGGTCAGAGAGAGTACGAATCGCCAATGTCCAGCTAGAGAGTTTGAAACTTTGAATCACCGATTAGAGAGTCTGACTTTGAGAAGGAGAGAGTTCGTCGTCAATGTCCGCCTTCGGCTAGAGAGAGAGAGAGAGAGAGAGAGAGAGAGAGCAGGGTCGGCGTGATGGCATGTCGCAAGTCGCAGTGGTTTCGGGAGATGGAGACGGAGTTAGAGAGAGGTGTTAGTATAGGGTGCGGCTAGACCTTGAGAGAGTGAGAGTCGTGACTCAAGAGAGACTGAGACGGGTTTTCGAGAGGTTTTTTTTTTTAAATTTAAAATATCCGGTCAGTTTTGGTTTACCCGGTTCTTACCAACAAAAAATTGAGAACCGAACCAAAATTTTTGGTTTAGTTTGGTTTAGTTATAACCTAATTTAAAAAAAAAATCTGAACCAAACCGACCAAAATTGTTTGGTTCGGTTCGATTCAGTTACCCAATTCGAACTAGACCGATTCCCGCCCCTAAGAACCACACTAACTAAAACACAAGACATAGCTAACGAAGCTGAGTGAAAAACACTAAACCCAACTTTATGAAGGCAAATTGTGTGGTCGACCAAGACATAACAACGATCGACCAAGCACATCAACAATTAACTTGAAAGACCCACTGGTCGACGAGACACAACTGCGGTCGATGAGACACAACACTGCAATGACTCCAAAATTTTACTCATTTTTTAAAAATACATATATCTTTTACCAAAACGTGAATTGATAAAGTCTTTGGGTCATTATTTTACTGATGAAATACATACCAAAAAGTTTGCAATGGTGAAACATAACATGAAAATTCTACTATATGTAAATATCCACTTTATAAAATTTGTAGCATAAAATCTCAAATATGAAGTTCTTTCACAATCCATGGAACACAATTATTAAAATATAAAATCAAACCCTTTTTAATAAAATAGAACTTCACAGGCTGACATCACTAGACAACCTCCAAGTTTAACTCATGGGAACACATCTGCACTGCTTCCTCATCTTGGTAATCAACGATTACTTTAATACCTACACCACAAGGTTGAAACTGTAAGCCTAATGATTAATAAGTAGATAACTAAATTAAATAATCATGTCACATTCTTTGCTCAACTTTAAATTTTCACAACAACTACAACTAATATCAACAACTTGGAACAATTCATTATAAATGTATGCAAGATATAACAAATTACATATTGCATTTCTCTTTCTTATCTTTTATTGTTTCTCTTCTTTATCTCTTCCAGAATGAGTAACCTTGATTATGATTCCATGTCACAATATTGGGTGATAGACATGGCATCAATCGAGTCATCTATTAGTTGCTACACATCAATGCATAGTGACCGACATCGACCAATTTGCCCCAACATCAATCGAAGACAAACCAACAGGCATTTGCACTCCTTGGTTCCACCTTAGAAAACAGCGTGTCCTCCAGACCTTTCCGTATCTTTTTTTTTAATCTATTTTAGATGTCAAACAATGTAGTGAATTAAACAACTAAATTATAGTCTAGCACATCCTCGAGTAAAACAACATATAATAGTAAGGAGGGAGAATCACCTTAATTCTAATAGATAGTAAAATTCTTACACATCATGCTCTTAAATGAAAAAAGAACTCTTCATCTTTCAACACAAACAACAAACTACAAAATCCTCGAATTATCTTGAGTAAAGCAATAAACAAACCAATAGAGTAATACATCCTAGCATAGAAAAACAAAATATCACATCTTCAAGACATTATAGGTAAACATAACAGATAATCTAGGAAGAGTCTCCTACAAACAAATTAGATAAAATCACCTAGCACCTTATGGTGTAGACCGAATGGCCAAAACACATGCATCTCTACTTACTTGGATTTAACGTAATATACTCTTCCAACTTTCAACTTAGTTGAGCCAAAATCCCCTCGGTAAGAATAGGGAAATCTTCTTCTCTCAGTTCCAACTATATTTCTTCTCCAGCGAGTATCTTGAATTCTTAATTTTTCCCTTTTTAATCCAAGCGACCTACAGTACATTCAAGATAGATGATCAGTCGTAATCCTTCAATTGAGAAGACACCTATTTCATTCTTCTTCAATGCGCACATACTCTGTGGCAAAACGACAGGCAACGCTCCAGTACTTCGAATGTTAAAGCACAGGCTACCGCAATGAGCATCTCCGTGTCTGCCAAGAATATTCTCGGTAAATATTCATCTCGCTAAACCAATAATTCTATGCCAAGTCTCATTTTCGAATGCGTTTCCATCCGCAGATGCTTAAACTCTAAAAATTCCACTATTTAGCTGGTCCTATTAATCAAAACGACGTCCTTCCTTTCTTTGTTTAATTTACCACAACTGCGTTCTCTTTGAAGGATGAATGACTTTCCTTTGGTACAATGACGTTTGTTTATTTTAATACTCTATCGCGGACATGTTTGCTTTTGCGAATGCATTTCTTAAGGCAAAATGAAGCCATCTGTTTACTTAACATTCATTCTGAAGGACTTCTTTTCCTTCCTTAGAAGAATCTTTTCTTTGATCCAACTGTCTTCGTTTTGCCCACCCAATAAATCCAATGATCAATCTCTCTCCTATGGAATATTCCTCTCTCGCAAAAGCATATTTTCTTTCGCCTGCTAACCAACGGTGATTGATCCATCCACAACCTAGATCCAACGGTTGTCATCTTTTCTACACCTTTGTTTGATAACTATTTAATTAAAGAGTGACTATCCCTTTTTTCTGTGGACAAATTGGCTCCTAAATTTGTCCTCTTTTCCACAAAAAACTTAATTTTTCTGCTACAGTGAAGGCCAATTTTTTCAATATGGCGTCGTCCCACATGCAAATAGCTCTATTGATAGATTCTTAACAACGAACATCCCTTCCAACACGGTGATGTCTATTAACTTGTGGATAACACTTCCAACTCACTGCATATCTCTTTCTTTGATTCAACCTCTAAACAGCTTAATCTATTATCCTATTTATTTATTTTATTAATATCTTTTACATATATATTTATAAACTATAATTGATGTTCTATATATATACATATATACCATAATACACATTCCTAAATGCACATTTTTCTTTGATAAATAATATCATTACATTTTTAGAACAATTGCGGCCACTACAAACATGTCTTACCTGAACCATACAGTAGTTGAGAAGACATAGCTAGAGTCAATCGAACACAATTATGGTTAACCTGGACCAACTAGTGTTGACAAGAAATAGCGAGGGTCAATCGGGACAACCCAGCAGCCATCCAAGACTCAACAACAATCATCGGGATCCATCTGCAATCGACCAAGGCCAACTAGGAATCGACAAACCACCCTGTGCTTAATCGAGACCACAAAGGAATTCAAACCAGAAGGGAAGAAATTATTGCACGAATTTTGTCAAGAGATGTGGCACCAAGTGATGAAATCTGACCCAAAAATATCAGCCTCGATCGACCAATGCAGGCCCCCAATCTATAAGCAGAAAATAGCACCAATCTAGAAGCAGAAAATAGCGCGAACATCTAGAGAAGCAAAGTCCGCAATAGACCGAACTCTCAATGTGGTGGACTGAACATATGCAACCAAGAATGGAAGACCTCAGAAAAATTATCAATTGAACGAATCAAACAAGTTGTGGACCAAACACAAGCCATCTCAAATAGAGAGGCACTCAGCCAGTTTTCCAGTTGACCAGACCCAAGAAGCGATCGACCGACACAAGCCTCATGCCTAGCGCGAATGTCCAATGCTGATGCACTATGCTCCCACAGAAGTTGGGGAGGGATATCGCTGATGCCTACATATAATCCTGAGGTTGACAGGACTCAACAAGCGGTTGGCCGGACTCAAGCCCTCCCAAACAAAGGCTTTCTGTCAATTTTTGTAGCGACCATTTTTCTCACACTTAAAAACATCGAGACTCAAAACACATTTTCTTTTATAAAATATAGCATAGCATAATACTCTTCATAAATAAAAATGTTTGGAAACATTTGAGAAGAACAATGAATTAAATACCATGAATAAAATTTTTTTCATTAAACCATTTACAAATTACAAAACATGTCATAACTTAAAACACATTTTTCCTTTCATATATCTTTTAGCCTAGCCAGTCACAAGATCCACAATGCACAAATCCTCCCTTAGCTGCTCCTTTCCTTGTTTTCATTCTTACCTACGTCACAAGTCCTAATCTATAAGCCTAATGCTTAGCAAGAAATGTTGTGCAATATGAACATGATATGCATTACTTAAAACATTTTCCATTTCTATTCATTACATTCATTTGCTTAGGAAAGAGTGATGAACTTCGGTCAACGGCGAACTTCAACCATAACGGTGAACTTCAACTGTTCCCTTCCTTCTTAATGTTTTAGAAATTAGTGGTGAACTTTAACCCAAATCAAAACCTTATATAGATTAGAAAATCATGATGGTGATCTATAACCAAAATAGTGAGCTTTGGCCATCATGGAGAACAATAACCATAACAATTCCCTTTCATCATTTAGGAATTAGTGGTCTCATTTTCTTAATTTCTCATAACAATTCATAATTTCTTTTACAATTCATGATGCATGAACTTAAGTGAATACATACAATTTCTCATTTTATTTAGCACAATATCAACATGTGAAATCCATAACCAACAATACAATCATTTGAACTCAGCATCTATTAAGCATAAACATCAAATAACACGCCAAGAACTTAACCTCTACCAAACAATATATCAAGAAATTAACTTATATCAAACATAGTCCTCAAATTATAATAAACCTTAGCTCTTGGGATGTAGCCCAAAAGAGAAAACACATACAATCATTTCTTACCTCTATTTCTTTGAAGAAATTGAGAAGCTATAAACTTCCTCAAGGTGTTGCTCATCTTTTCCCTTTTTCTTCTTCTTCTTCCTCATTGCTTGTAATACCCAGAAATTCTAAGTCTTGATAAACGTAGAATAAGGATATATTAAATTCTAATTACGAAAAATTTAAAATGAAGGAAATGGGGAGTTGGGGGGCGGATGGGTAGGGGGTCTAGTCTGCACTTGGACGAAGCCCTCTACCGTGTTGAGAACGGGGATCTAGCTGCAAGTAAAAGGTTAGATCCGATCCACAATTCCATCCCCTATGAATCCTCCAATCTCCCGCTCGATGTACGAGTAACGAAAAAATGAACCAATGTAAAAGTAATAAATGAATGAATGACGTAATAAAAGGATTGGTTTGGGTGGCCCCCATTCCAAAAAGGACTAAAGAGAAGCATTTCATAATTACATTAAACCCTTTTCCTTACTAAGCCTTTGGGCTTACAGTTATTTGTGGTGTAGGTATAGGTACTGTACACGAATGCATAGAATTAGGAATCCAAGAGAAAATAATATACAAATCAAATGCATAGATGAAATATTTGCATGCGCGAGACTCGTGGCTGGCCAAGCTAAAGAGAGTAGAAGAGAGCATGGTTGTAATTGTAATTAAATGTTTAGTTTCTTTCATTTGAGTATTTACACTTCCGCAAAGCTTTAAACAAATGATTTTATAACACTTCTGCATTTTATTTATTGGATTTTCAATACAAGTTTAACAAAAGGTTAGTAGCGGGCCGGGGTAGTGTCTCACTATGATATGTTTTAAAAGAGATTTTAATGGTCTTAGCAAAATTTCAAATTTTCAAGCATTTTAAAGGATTTACAAAAATCGGGTCGTTACACCGTGTCTCTTGAGTGCGTAATAAATGGCAAAACGACAAGAGTTTCTGTTTTTTAAATCCTTAATTTTTCGAAAGTCTGGGACATTTCAAACTAGAGGAGTCGTCCCGGCCTCATCCGCGTGCATCCGAAAATCACCATTCCTCAGACAGATTCCTCGAACGAAGAATGGCGTCCTTGCCTTCATCCACATTTGTCCGAATCTGCCATTCAGACGAAGGAAGACGTCCAAATCCAGTGCCCGCGTGCGTCCAAAACTGTCCAGAAATTGGACAGATTCAAACTTCATTCGTCCACCCGAGTCTGTGTGCGTCCTGGTCCTTCCGAAAATCCCAATAAGTTGGATAGAGACAAAATTCCAGCGCCAGCTAGCATCCGCCTTCATCCGGTTTCGTCCGAAAACTTGCGTATAGGCGAATTTAGGATGCGAAACCATGTCATGCATTGTCCCAAAACTCAAGGACACCGTGCCATGCGATTTTAGATGTCATCCCAAGTCCGCGTGGGTTCAAAATCACTAATTACACAGCTAATCCACTGCATCTGCAATCTCCTATACACCCAATATTTACCAATTTTTTATGCTTTAATTAATCCAAAACATTAACCCCATATGTATACTAACATGTACCGACACGCAATGTAATATATTAATTATCCCAAAATTAATTACATTGCGTAAACGGGGAAAATGTTATAGGGGTATTACAATAAATGATAAAGAAATAGAATAAATATTAGAATTATGGTCTGTTGTTATTTCCGAAAGCATGAATATGTTGGGTTTAGTTTTGGCTATGGAATTGCACTCTACTGGTTGTTGTTGTGTAAATGTTGTATTGCATCTTAACGTGCACGATTTGTTAATTGGTTAGAAAATGAATATTGGATTTGGATTATAACACGCTATCAAGTGATGAATACAGATAAAGGGTGTAGATAATGGTGAAGTTGTTAAGTTGAGAATACTAGAATTGTTAAGGGTTATGTTCCGTTTTGGGGTGTCAAAGGGGTTCCTAGAATTACTATGCAATTAAGGATAGGAAAAGAATGCAATTAATAAGTTATGATTATTAATAAGTAAATGTTTTTAATTATGAAGGTATTGAAAATAAGAAGAAGGATAAAGATTAAGTGCTAATACGTGTTAACGCTTCAAGGAAAGAAATGGGTAGAGTCATTGGCCAATGGAGGCCCTACACCATAAGTAGTATCTTCCTTTAATGGTTTGTTAGCGTTTCTACTATGTTGCCCTATTTATTATGCCTATGCTAATCTCACATTATTTATCTAATCTCTAAGCATGTTTAGGATGTTTGCATATTGTTATCATTTCCTTTAAACTGCCAAGCATGTCTATGGTGTTATTGATTTTTTTAAATTACCAAGCATGACTATATCATTATTGTTTTCTTTAAATTACAAAGCATGTCTATATTATTATTGCTTCCTTTAAATTGCTAAGTGTGCCTAATTGTTATTGTTTTTTTTAAATTACCAAACATGTTTTTGAGTATATTGCCACGTATAGTATGATAGTAGGTTTATCATGTTTCATACTTTTATAATGTTGTGATTACTGCTTCATGTCTCATACTTTTACATCGTTGTGATTACTGCTTTATGTCTCATATTTTTATATTGTTGTGATTACTACTTTTCATTGACATGCATCATGACAATGTTTCTCATAGACACACATCATGTTAATAGAAACAAGTAGGAAGTGTCACCTTTGGAGTGGTACTCATATGCATTAAGTGAGGAAATGAATGAATGAAATGAATGAAAAGAAATGGGGAGTTAGGAGACGGACGGGTAGTTCGGATCTAATCAGGTAGTTTGGACTAAGCCCTTTACTAGTTGGGTTCGAGACCAACTACCACAGGTGGTTAGAAGCCAAGAACAGACTATACCTCCAACACGGGTTCCTCCAATCTCCCGCTCAACGTACGAGTTATGAATGAAAGAAACAAAAGAATAAAATGTAAAGAAAAGATTGGTTTGAGGCGGTACCCATTCCAAAAGAATTAAAGAGAGACATGATCACACTGCATAGCTCATTTCTTACTGGGCCTCAGGCTCACAGTTTATTAATGGTGTAGGTACATGCACAAGGAAAAAGGATGAACAGAAAAAGGAGTAGTTGATGAAGGATTTGCACGGGCAGGACTTGTGGCTGGCTAGGCTAAGGAAAGTAAAAGAGAAATGAGTTTTATAAATGTAAATTTTTAGTTTATTTATTGTCTTTTAAAATGAATGATTTACGCTTCCGCTGTAAAATGAGAAAAATGGATTTCATAAATAAAGTCTTCCACTTGTAATAAAGCATGAAACATAAAGCAATACTCACAACAATATATAAAAGTATGAAACATAAGAAAAGCTACAAACATACTATGCATGATGATATATTTTAAAACATGTTTGGTAATTAGAAGAAACAACTACTATATAGGCATGGTTGGTAAATTAAAGAAAGCAATAACGATTTAGACATGCTTGGAATTTATAGGAAATGATGAAAAAACATGCATGCTTGGTTATTTAACAAAAACGATAACAATATTCTAATATCCTAAACATGCTCAGAAATTAAACTAATAACGTGTGAATAGTATAGGCATAATATGGCAGCATAGTAAAAACATAAACAAACATTTAAAGGAAAGACTCTGCTAATGGTGTAGGGTCTCCACTTTCCAACGACTCTACTCAATTTCTTACCTCGAAGCTTTATCGCAATTCGTACTTAATCTTTGTCCTACTTTTCCTTTTCAATACTTTCATAATTAAAAATATTTTCAAATTGTTAATTTCATTGTCTTTTCGTATTCTAATTTATATAATACTTCTAGGAACCCCTTTGACACATAAACGAAACATAACTTATCTCAACTTGAAATATCAACAAATTATACATTCCAAGGAAATAGAAAGCATACATCCAATATTTTCCTTAACTGGATTCAACCAACTTCCAGACTTATCATTATCCAAAGAGTTATAATATTCAAACTAAATTCGTACAAACCCTTATGCATATTTAACAACTATTTCAGCAGCCAATTTATTATATCCAACTTCAAGCACATATTGGAAACATAATAATCTCATTCTTTCAGATTCTATAACCATTCTAAAACAGATTTCCACTTCTAGAACCAAATCCGAAATTCCAAATCATTGAAGCAGTAAATCACAAAAACATTATTCTTTACTAGAACACTAATCCAACAACAGCAGAGTATATTATTGAACACAAATCACCGCTTCAATAGAGAGCATATATCCTCAAGTTTTCTTCGTTCAAATTCAATAGAGAATAATGTCCAATAAAATCCATTCAGAACCAACGACTACACAATCACCATAGAGCATTCCAAAATCAACAGAAAGAATTATCCACCAACAGAGTGCAACACAGCAAAAATAATTTTAACATATTCATGCTTGGGGAAATAACCAACAGACGGCATATATTCAAACATCACAACACATTAACTCAAGCAATAGAGCATTAATCTTCCAAAACAAACACCCAACACACCCACAGTTGTAGAATCAAACTGAAGAATAACACAACAGAGAACAATCTTCCAACAAGAGAGAGTATTTATCCAATTATTGACCAATAAAAGAGCATGAATATTCATAAAAATCCAGGATAAAGTTGAAGGAATACCCTTACCAGAGAAAGCCGATTTGCAGCATCTCCATCTCCCTCCTTTGTCATTTTCCTCACCCATTAACTCCTATCTAGTTTGCATCACCAAAGAGAGAATCACTCCCTGTGATCATCACCTCCAGCACACCCTGTCTCTCTCACATTCTTCTTTTCCTTTGGCACAGCACACCAAAGAGCACAACTCCTTGCCTTCACCTTCTCTTCTGCATTTTCAAGTCACCAGAGAACACATCGAGCCATGCCACGAACCATGCCCTGCCATTACACCATCCCCTTCACACATCCGAGTTGTCGTCTCCAACAAAGCGGGACAGAAGAACAAGCCGGTTCTAACTAAACCATAAGTCATGCCCAACCGTTCTAGTCTAGACCGCTAGCACCCTGTTCCTTCAGCCCGAGGTTGGCAATCGCTACCTCACCATCACCGACCCTTGCCGTCGGCATCCATCGTCATCGTTGTGCATCACTAGACACCCAAAATCGGCAGAACGTCGACCCCTGATGCTACCCCAACCTGAATAGCAAGCCGTAACCCAAAATCGCTCGATGCTAGTTGCTCGCCATTTGCCAAACGAAGCACAATCTGGTTGTCCCGAGCCGAGCACGAGCTCGCCATCCCCGCTTGTCACTCTAGCTATGCTTGCCTCCTTCATCCGCCGTTCTTTCCTTCTCCTTGGTTTTTTCTGTCGGGTTCGCTCACACACAGATTGCCCACAGGCCATTCTGCTTCTCTTGTACGCACTAGGCCGGTTCATGATGAACCGCTTCAGCCTAATCCCCCTTCTTAATTTCTTCATTTATTTTAATTCCTTTTAAATTCTAATCCCATTTTAATCTCTCACTTAAATCCCCCTTATTTCTTAATTTCTTCTTTTAATTTTTCCTTCTAAATTATTTATCCCAAACATTATAATTAATTCATTAAATTAATATTTATTTTAATTACATTAATTTCCATTTAATCCAATTTATTTTTTCTCCTTTACTAAAAATTGGCCATTCCTAAATTTTCGGACCAAGCCGAATCAAACTGGTTCAATTCACATTCTCCCCATCAGAATTGCATTTTCAGACGAAGGAAGGCGTCCGCACCTCATCCGCATCTGTTAAAAAAGTGCCATAATTTGGACAAATTCTAACTCTCTTTGTCCACTATCGTCCGTGCTCGTCCTACATCATCTGAAAACTCGCGTTAAAGATGAATTAGGATGCGAAGCCTCGTCTTGCATCATCCCAAAACGTAAGGGATGACTTGAGATGCATTTTCGAATGTGACGCCCAATTCTTATGTTGTCCACGTGCGTCCAAAAACTCCAAAATACATTTTTGAATTTAATCATAATGAATTCCTTAAATTATAATCTTACGAATACATTCTGATAAATTTTCAATTAATCCAAATACCCTTAATTACTTTTTAATTATCCTTATTTAATTATAATACGATAAATCGGGGTATTACATATAGGTTCTTTATGCTTGACAAGTGTTTATTAGAATTAGGTTCTTTTAATGATGTGTTTATAGGTTCAAGTAAGGATATTTATATGGATCATGTTTGAGGATTATAGGACTGATATTAAGCATGTTTCGAGGTTATAGTAATTATGGGATAGACTGTATGCATTCACGAGCATCATGTGTAACGACTCGGTTTTTCTTTTCCTTTTAAAAATTCGTTAAACTTTAAAACTTTTATCAAACCCCGAAAGCCTTTATGAAAACCCTTTTTAAGATAATATCAGAGTGCAAAACTGGACCGTCAAAACTTTTTTCATTAAAACATAGCAGAAGCAGTTATTAAAATCTTTTATAAAAACATAATAGATTTATAACAACATAGCGGAAGCGTAAATAGTTTGAGGAATATGAAAACTGCCCAATTAAATATTACGTTTGAGAAATGAAAACTAAATAATTAAATACAACTTAATTACAACCGAGTTCTCTTTACTCTCTTTAGCCTGGCCAGCCACGAGTCCCGCGTGCGAATCCCTTACCCCTGCGTTATTATATGTTCGTCGATTGTACCTATACCACAAGTAAAACGTGAGCCTAATGGCCCAGTAAGAAAAAAGGTTTAATGCAATTATGCTTATGCCTCTCTTTAGTCCTTTTTGGAATGGGGGCCACCCATACCAATCCTTTCATTACGTCATTCGTTCGTTCTTTACTTTACTTTCGTTCATTCGTTCATTACTCGTACATCAAGCGGAAGATTGGAGGATTTCCTTTGGGATGGTATAGTGGATCATATCTAAGCTTTTAATTGCAACTAAGTCCTCCCTACCGACAAGGTAGGGGGCTTCACCTAGCTACAGACTAGATCTGCTACCCATCTGTGCCCCAACTCCCCATTTCCTTTATTTTCTTAACATTTTACCTCCTAATGCATGTGTGTACCACCCGGTGGCATTCCCTATTGGTTTCTATTAACATGATGCATGACCATTCATTTTCATCCTACTATGATACATGATACATTATGACATTTCGCATATAAAGAAAGTAGATGACAACCATTGAAATTCGCATATAAATGGAAGCAACTGTAATTGAAATTGCGCATATAATAAATAGCAGTGATTGAAAGTGCACAACAGAGAACATTTATAATTAAAAGCGCATAATATGGAACAATTATAAACTCGAATTTAAATAGTGAATGAGCAGTAAAGAGATAGTAAAGAAATATGCGATGAATTATGATTAACTAAACATGCTCGTTAAGCTAAGCTAGACTAAACATGCTCAAACACCTAGTACGATTAGACTAAACTCGCTCACAATGAGTAGTTTAAATGGAAACATGCTTTAAACAATGAATAATAGAATATGCTTGTAAATTAGAAATTCTTATTCTAATTGATTAAACATGCTTTTGTTCAAATTAATTAAACACACTATAATTAATAGTCTGGTTTATTATTCTAGTTAATTACATACTCAAGATAATTACAGGCTCAATAAAGAATTACAATTATTATCCTAGTTACTTGCTAATTAAACAAGGTCGAGTAAAATGATAGTTTAATAGATTAAACATGCTTAGCTAGTTAATTATACATGCTTAGAATTGAACATGCTCGAGTTAGTTAAACGTGCTCAAGAAGTGATTAACAACTATTAATTGAACAATTGGTTAAACATGCTCAATTAGATAACATACCTAATTAAATAATAGCCATTAAACATGCTTGAATAATTAATTAAACATGCTCAAAGAAAGATTACGATTGTTATTCTAGTTAATTATTAGTCAATTTACATGCTCAAGGAAATACAATCATGATTCCATTTATTTAACATACACCAACTAATTAGTTCACACATTTGGGTTAACTAATTACATGCTTGAAATAACTAGTTGGCTTTGTTGAACTACGATAAATTGATAAACATGCTCAAGGAAATACAATTAACCACTGTTAATTAAACAACCAGTTAATTTATTAATCTAGATAATTAAACATGGTCATACAATTGTTACCCTAATTAACTGCACATATTTAGTTTATGGAAACGGAATTATAGGGTGACATATGCAGAACAATATATACACAGAACCATAGAATGACAATAAACAGCAAGAAATTGATAAAAAAATAGAATAGTTAAAGGGTCTCTTAGCTCATTCATACTCCTCAGTTCATCATTCTACACCCATCGTTCACTACTCTATCATCATTCGTTATCTAACAATTAACAGTAAAGTAGTCCACACTATCAACAAGGAAATAACAACAGAATATTATCCAAGGAATAACAGCAGCAGATCAACCAAGGGACTAACAGATAATAATATCAACTAACAGTTAACTAATAGGAGTAACAATAAGGAAATCGCAGAGCACTAGACATAAAAACTCACGCACACTACTTGTGGGTAGGGCCACCACTAGCCAAGACACACCCAAGTCCTTACCTCGAAGCTTTAATGTGTGTAGCACTTAAGAGTTATCCTCCTTCTTTTGTCAACACCTTCATAATCAAAATGTCTATCCTTAATGATTACGACTTCATAAATTTCATCGTTTTCCTATCCTAATTGCATAGTATATTCATGCATCAACGTTGAGCATATAATTCAGAGCAACAATCATGCAAGCATTTGATTCAGAGCATCAAATTAATGTTTCCCACTTCCTATGATTCGTTCATGCTTTTATTCAATTCTACCTTAACAAAAAAATAGACACCTAACTATGTCTATCGACTTTAACATGGGGTTCAATGAGTTTTCTACCTCCTTAATAGGGATGTCCAGCTCTAGAAAAAGATGGAGAATGAAGCAACAATAAAAGAATCACCTAAAACTCTCAAGAAAAAATGAAACAAGTTTTTTACACCACAAATTAACTCAGAATTCACTAAGAAAATAACGGTCGAAAAGGAGGGAAAACCAACATTTGAAATGAACAATGTTCTTAGCTGAAAACTCAATCCCCTAAGACAAGCCATAATGGGGGTTTATATATCCTTTCACATTAGGGCTTCCTTATCAAACAAATGACTGAAAAGACCTCAAAACACAAAAATGTAAAATATAAGCTCTCGGCCACTAGCTAGTCGAGAGTTCCAAAATGTACCATACATTAATACATCCAATTTATCTAAATATTCCATTATAAATTCTCCGTGCTACCTTCTTAGATTGTCGAGGTTCTTTGAAGTAGCTTTCTCCATGTTGGTGCCCTCAAGTGTCCATAAAAGTGGCAAATGGAGAGTTAAAGGAAAAAGTGCTTCGGGTGTTCATGTGGCCCTCCCATTTGAGTACATGCCTTAATTGCTTATTATCTTTTATAGTTGGTTCTCCTTCCAAATTATCATTACAGTATTTACCTGCAAAATAAGAATAAATAAAGAGGTTAGTGCGCCCCTTGGCTTGGGGCCTTATGTGTGGTCCTTATGGTGCATCATCCTCCCCGAGTGATTGAGGATTTGCCCTCAAATCTAGATTGATGTCCTTTTCTCCTTCTTCTAACTCCTTACACTGTTGAATTGCATCTTTAGCATAAACCTAATTTCTTTTTCAATTGTATTGCCCACCAACTCATGCATAAACTTCACTTTCTTGGCATTTTTACAAATGATGCACCTTTTCACAATCTTGTGAATATCTTTGAGCATATGTGGCCAAAAGAACAATCCATTCATAGCTTCGTATGTTTTCTCTTCTTCAAAGTGGTTGGCTAGACCCCCACCATGAGTTTCCTTAACTATTGATTCTAAAAGTCCTCAAATTTGTATACAAAGTTTGCCATCCATGAAAAGAAACATTTCCATAACATTATATCCACCTTTGGACTCATTAGTGCAAAATTGTAGAAATGGCCAAAATATTTATCATCTTCGTCTTCTTTCTAAAAGGTTTGCCACTCGGATCAAATGGAAAAATATTGTTCACACCATGAGTCAGTTCTATCATATTAGATTGCTAATATTTTCTTCACATATGTAGCACAACAAGGGAGGATTCAGAATATTTACAAACAAGATCATGCGATAGAAGTAAAGCGAAGTCAAAATAATCTTCAACCAAAACATAAAAATTGACTTTCCAACGTTTCAAGTCAATGCCATTATCAACAAAATTCAGAAATTTTCTCCAACTATAATTTCTTCCTTTATACCCAAATTGACTATCAAATTTAATGCCATGCCATTTTTGGATCAACAACACTTCTCTAATTCCACCACTAGGCATGCCAAAGTTGTCATTCTCAAAATGAATTTCCATTATATAGAGAGAGATCAACATCAGCCACAATATCAATATTTAAAATCTAAAGTGGTATAATATATTCAAAATCACCAAGATTTTTTATCCAACCAGTTTTAAAAAGCCTAGCAATTAACATATTTAATAGCATGTATCTCTTTGGAATAGCTTCAGCTTTTCTACTTGATTTTCCATTTTTGCATTTTTGGATGTAAAGATTAGAATATAAGAAAGCTTCTACACCAATATTTTCATCCATAATCTTTGAACTCATAATGTCACAACTCCCTTTATCAAAGATCAATGAACAAACTCTTTCCTAGATTATACATTGGCTATGAAAAGTTTGATCCCTGACACTTTCTTCTTCTTGGGTTGGTAGGGTTAGAAGGAACCTTCTTGAGTATCAAATCCCTCCTCTTGTTTCCTTTCTTTCTCAATGCTTGTTTCTATTCCCAAATTCATTTCAATTAGTGGACCAACATGTGGATAAATAAGTCAGCATTCAATTTTTCTTCTTCATGAGAAAGTTCCAAAGAAGTATCATGTCTCGCTATAGTGTAACCTTGGATATTTTTTCTTCCAAATAATTTTCCTCATCCATTGCGGACTCTACTGCTCTACACTATTCACGCAGGGGGCACTGTTCAGGCACATTATTCACAAGGTACTATTCACGAGCACTTTTTACGACTTTGTTCATGCAGTAAACTACCGAATTGTTCTTGGTCGACCGTGTTATGGGTAGTTTTGACCACTAGTAGTTTCTGGTCGACTACGGGAGGTCCCAAGTTAACTATGCAGTGTAAATTGTCATGTTTTTCAGCCATTTACGCGGCAGTTAGGTCCTGTCAACTTTTTTCGTGTCTTGGATTGCTACTAGCGAGTCTTATTAACCACGTTTAGGTCCCAGTTGACCGTAGTCATGCTTTTCGACCACAGTTGTGCCTCTTACTACTGTTTGCTCTCCGCTTGACTCTAGTTGAGTTTCGTCAACCATTGTGTGGCCTCGATTGGCCACTGTGGTGCCTTGTTGACATTATTTGGTTCTGGTTGACCATCGTTGAGTCTTGTCGACATCAAGTGGTCCCAGTCCACCATAGTCGAGTTTGGTTAACTCCAGCTGAGTCTTCAACTATTGTGTTGTTTGGTTCGAGCATGTTGTGATTCGTCAACCGCAGTCGTGTCTTGTCGACTAGTTGGTCTTTCTGGTTGGTTGTCAATATGCCTGGTTGACCATTATTATGACTGGGTCAATTGCACAGTTTGTTTCATGAAGTTTGGGTTTAGCAAACTTCAATCAGTTTCATCAACCACATCTTTTTTGTTGTTGTGTAGGTTCTCGACTCAAAGTGTAGGGAACCCGTCATTTCTTTGTTGAGCCGAGAAGTCTTGTGTTGGTCCTATCTCTTGTATGATTGTTGGGATGTTGAAATCAGCCTTGTTATAGGTTCTGGAGATGTCAATGGTGCGACTCTCACTTCCAACAACATGTGGAGCTGGCTAGTTAGTAAGAGTGTCATGGTTGTCTATGAGGTAGAGATTTTTATACTTTCTGCACTGCATTGCATCATGTTTTCAAAACTGATATTTTGTGGGATACCACACTTGAAATCCTAACGGGGACTGTTTCGACAACACGCTTGTTTTTACGTATATATATGTTTTCTCATGTTTACTTTAGCGTACATAGTATCCATTTTGTTATCTGTAAATATATTAGTAGAATGAATCCTCTTGATGCTTTGAGAACTCTAGCTCCAAAACATCATGAGGCTATCCAGTGAAACCTTCTACAATGTGGAGGTTGTTTGGTTGACGTGTGAAAGGATGATAGGACACCAGTGACATGTCCTCGGGTTTTGAGATCCAAAAGTCAAAATGGAGATGGAACAGTGATGACGCATCCTTGGGTTTTGAGCCCCAAAACCTGGCCAAAGTTTTAGTCACACGGATTGAAGGTTGTTAGTTGTTGAGCCTTGCCTATCCTAGTACCATTCCATTTGATGGGTTGCATGAGGGCTCGTAGCTCTGCTCATCGGCAACCCTCGTCAATTTGGATCTTATAGGTGTTTTAGTTGAAAAGCAATCTGTCACGAGCAATCTTATCCATTTTATTTGATCATAGGGGTTGTGTCGACTCCGAGCTTTAGTTCCTCGGCACCTCGGATGACGCGCTCGATCTCTGAATGGCCATCATTGCTATTTCCTCTACCTCATGAGGTGTTGCTATTGACAGATAGCCGTCTATTCTATGATGAGTGTCAGATGGGTCCTTGTGTGACAATCTCTTTTCACTGATGATGTTTTCGTACGGAAAATGGTGTTGGCATATTTTATGATAATAGTTATCTATTTATATAGTGAGTTTTGATGATGTCGTATCGAGGGCCATGGGCCAGTTTAATAAAATGATAAATAGGTTTTAATGATTTAAATCCATGTAGCTAAATGAGAAGCATGAAATGATTTTCAAAAAGATGAGAAAAATAGTTTATAGCATGCATTTCATTTAGTATAGATTTCTCTACTAAGTTTGTCATTTACCCTTTAGACTCTATTTTTCTTGGGTTAACGTGTAAGTTCGGTGTATGGAATTTGCACATGTCATCGTAAGGCGTTGCTAGTACCCCTCTGGTGGGTGTATCGATCTTCCTCAGTAGCGACCCGATATTCATATAGTTAAAACGTGGCGTAGCGGAAGACTTTTTGTAAATAAAAATCTTCGGAAATAGAATAAATAAAATTCTTTCTTTAAAGCCTTGGAGTTTATAAAATATTTCATCAATTAAAACATTTACATTTTTTTTAGCCTAGCCAACACAAGGTCCACAATGCATAAATCCTCATTCGACTGTTCTGCTTCTTTTCTTATCTTCATGCTTACCCATATCATAAGACTTAAACTATAAGTTTAAGGCTCAATGAAAGATAGAAATTATGCAATGCACATGCTATGGAATTTTATAAAACGTAGACAGATTTCCTTTTCAATTTCTTTTACCTTTACCTTTATCTTTATCTTAAACTTTAACTTTAGTTCCACTTACCCATAGAGTCGTTAGAGGTATCACCGTACAAGGTAGAGTAACACCTATTGTCCCATATAGGGCAGCCAACTCAAAAACTCATATCTCATTACACACTTATTTACGATTATTTCTAGATTATTCCATTTTCCTTAACTTCCACTTAACCATACAGGCACTAGATGTATCACGATTTTATTTCTATTTTATTCCATTTTTTTTTGTTTCACTTACCCATACAGGCATTAGAGATATCACCGTATAAGGTAGAGTGATGCCTATTGACCTATATAGGGCAGCCAACTCAAGAATTCATACCTCATTACACCTATTTATGTTTATTTCCATAAAATGTTAGTTCATTTTCAAAACATATGCATAAAATATTTATGTACATTTTCATTAAAAACCATGAGGCATGAAATGCATATGAATGCATACAATTCTATCATCCTATCACATAGTAACAATACAATATTTTCACTTCTTCATTCACTCTTTCAATTCAATTATCAAACAAGAAATGTTTTAATCTTTCCAAAGAATCAATACTATCCTTATATAAACAATAACGTGAAAACATACAAACAAATTAAGTCATATCATAAATACTAACCTTATATACATAAGAAGTTATGCAATTCCTAATTTCTTCTGACATAGGCCAAAGGGCAAAAAACACACATATCTCTTACCTTGGTCTTTATGGTATTCCAACGGGGTTTCTACACTTGGGCACTCTCTTGAACTTTTACACCTTCACAACCAATATATCATAATCAATGACTCCATAATACATTGAAGTCAAAGTATACATAACATAATCTCCTCCAATAAAATACTTATTATGTAACTACTGACCATTTATCACTTGTACAAAACTAAAGTAATCCATTTTTAAACATCCATCCATCATGCATACTTTCTAAGTTTTTACTTCCAATTTTAATCTATTTTCAACCATCCATAACTTTTCCTATTCCAAACAAAATCTCCAAATTCCACCACCTATTTCTTCCTTTAAGATTTCCTTAACAACATATCTAAATGGTATTATTCAAAAGTTCTAGGAGGACAGACAATAAACATCAAACATCCAAACCACCTAATCTTATTATTTTCTTCACTTAGTTCTTCTTTCTTTCCTTTAAGCTACCATAACATCACAGAATTCATACAAATAACAAAGAACATCTATTGTACGTTTAAATTTCTGAGAGAAGAGTGGGGAGAATCTTCGTGAGAGCTTCTACCTTCTTCCTCTTCTTCCTTTAGATTTTTCTCACCCTTTTCCATATTTATTCTCCCTTCTCCAGCCTTAAGCTAGAGGTGTGACTTATACAGCATATATTCAGCATGCCACCACCCTTTTCACCAATTAAATTGTAATATTGTACCTTAATTCATGTGACTTTTTGTACACTGATCGATCATCTTTCATTATATGATCGACCGCAAAATAGCCCGAAACTAAACTTTGTATTTTCATCATTGAACTAGTCGTCCACTTTTCTCTAAATGATTGACCACAAAATCTCAAACTTTACAATTTGTGTAGACGCTGGTAGTTCATCGATCAACCATAAATTCCCTTATTTTTCAATCTGTATAGAAACTGATTGACCGCTAAATTCTTGATCACTATTACTCACTCGAGAGCTTCTAAACTTTCATTCCATGCACAACCGGTCATTCAATTCCCATTTGATCGACCACTCCCTCTCTCATAGGTCTCATAACCATTTAAATCTCCACTCCTCCACATAAAATAATTTTCATCACCAAATATTAGTTTAACAAAATCTTATACTTACCATGATAAAATTTAGGGTATTACATCTCCTGGATGGGTGGAGGTTCATCGGTCCGATCCTTCATACTTAGTATGTTTGGGATTTGTAAGTTTGGTGTTATTTGATTTAATTCCTACATAGTAAGTTCTTTATTTATACTATCTTGTCTCTAGTTGATTAGTCTATGGATCTCAACCCATGTAATTTGGGTTGGAGCTTAATTTTATGTTAAGACTTCTGCTTTTCTCTAGTCTTGGGTTGGGCGATCAGATTCTCTCCAAGAACCGGGTCGCCAGACCCTGTGATTCTGTTAGGCCCACCTCCTACTCATTAAAGTCCTTGTGGTGCGTCAAAGCTCAAATTCAAGATCAACACAAAATGGCGATTTCAAACGAAAAAACGAGAGTGTAAAAACGACTTACCCGTAAAACTTCTTCATGAAGGACAAAGACTAGAACTACATGAACATGAACCAAGCAGAAAAAATGACAAGGTTCACTCACTGATTTTCCACTCTCTCTCCTCTTCTCCCTCACCACATGGTAACAATGGAAAAAGGGAAAGGAAGAAGAATTCTTTTTAAGAAAATAAAAATTTTAAATTTAATTATTTTATTTAATAAATTAATATATTATAAATATTAAATAAAATTATAAAATCTAAGGGTAATTATCAAATTTCACCTCCAAGTTTGGGGTGCTTTTTATATTTCACCTTAAATTTTAAGTTTTTTAAATAACACCTTGTAGTTTCAACCATTTGCAGCTGACAACTTCTAATGACCAAAGAAGCTACGACCAAAAAGTAGGTAAACTTGACTAGAGAGACAAGATTGTGTCGTTCATTGAGTTGCAGAGAGAGAAAGAAACAGATGCTTTAGTTAGAACACGAAGGTCATCAATGGCGAAATCCGTATTTCAAAACCTCAATCAAATGTTCTTCAGAACAAGGAAACAAACGAAGATTACCTGGAGTTAACCGATGGTTTTTCAAATGTTTGACAGTTCTTAAAGTTTGAAAAGAAAAACCCAGGTCTGGATTAAATTTGAAGCTCATCTTGTAACGCCCCGTTAATTAAAAGCCCTTTTCCATGATTTTAAAACGCGTCATAAAAATTTTTCGCTTTAATTAATTATCAATTGAAATTCATTTTTGAAGAAAACGTAATAAGAGTGAAAGTGCGGAATAATAATAGGATTTCAAAACATAACTTCCCAGTTTTCTTAATAAAAGTTCCAAAGTCTCTATTACACTGATTAAAATGTTCAAATACTGCTAATAGTAATTACCAAAATACCCTTTCTTCATCAAAACACTAATGTCAAAATACCAATGTTTCCCAAAATATGTGAGCTGCACCCATCAGGTCAATTCGGCTGATAACAAGAGGGGTCATCCTGGAACGCCTCCTCTTCCACTGGTACAAATTCTTCATTATAATCATTACCTACATTACGAGAAAAACAATGAGACTAACGCCCAACAAGAATCAGAATTAAATGCAATGCAAGTGATGCATGATCATGCGATGTATTACATAAAGGAACCGTATCCTATCTGTTGTTTGGGGCGATGGATACGTCTAGGTCTCGGGGCTTAACCGTATTTCCGACTGAGAAACACACCAATCGGGGTGTCACCACAAGTCATACCCATACACTTTTGTTGGAGACATTGGGGATTTCAGAACAAGAGATTTGAGAATCTTACAATTCCCGTGGTTTAACCGTGCCTCACCGCCCCCTAATTAGGAGTAGGTACTCCAATAGGGGTGTCACCACATGAACCATTCCCAATCCTCCCGAACCCCCACATGCCTATTTACATAAATTTTAGGATGACATACAGCATGCGAACAATTTCATAAGTCCTAGGATGATACATGAATGCCACAACTAAATCACAGAATAACAATGGAAACACAAATAATTCAATTATATTTGCAAATGGGAGATCAACTTAAAATACCAACATTCAAGTAGAAGGGGAGTTTTCAATTATGCCATGTAAGTTTCCCATTGTTCATTAGGAGCAACGAAGATTATATTTTCAGATCCAGTTCAAGGTTATAGTTCAGATTTGTCTCTTTTAACTACACGATATCATTTCCTCAGATTTGATTTGGTTCAGGAAATTATGTGACTAAACACCTTCCAATCTCACAGAATTGACAACGATTCAATAGTAAACATATTGACAACCATTTTCTCTAGTCATGTTTATATTCTAGTCAACTCACTTAAATTCTTTAGCACTCTTCAATAATATCCCAAATCCAAGATTTCATAGAGTAACACTTCACACATGTTGACAAAACTTTCGAAATGATAAACAGTTCAAGTCTTCAACAATACCATAAGTTCTGATTTCCATTATGAAAATTAATAATGGTGTCATTCATGTCATTCCTTTCACCAACAAGCAATGGTAGTAAACATGTTATTCAACAATTTATCACCCAGAACTTATCAACAATAATTCCAATACAATATAACTTTCTAAGCCCATTATCAACTCCATCGATCATGCTCTTCATCAAATTTATTCTCAACTGATTTTCATGGTGACAGTTCATACCTTCCAGAAAATCAACACAAAACAGAATACTAATCCAACAATTATGCTTGACATTCCAGCACTGATAATCAAATCAATAACTAGCAAACAAAACCCGTAGTGTAGGGCCTCCATTGGCCAACTAAAATTCCAATTCTTACCTTGATTTCCAGCAGTAAAACCAATAGCAATCCAAGCAAAATGGCAGCAACAGTACTCACAACCTTCTAAACTTCCAATGTTCCCCCTAAATAAGAATGATGTTATAATTTGAATCTCATACTTCAAATCAATTTACCCCTAACGGTAGAGGATCCCAATTAAATCCAAATCATAAATCTCAAACTCAAGTCTTATCGTGAAAACCAAATTGAATTTAGCTCACAACTTCTAGCTCTTCATCCCAGCAAGGTGACTCCTCACACACCTCAAAATTGCTAGCCAAGAGAATGTACAGAAGAATCCTTACCTCTTATAGACCTAGAAATTTTACAGAGGAACTCTTACCTCATATGGACGTAAGCTGAAAGGAGACGGGAGACTGAGCCACAATAGGGGATAAGCTGCTAGACAGTCTGCAATTTGCCCAACTCAAGGAGGATATGGTCCAATGACTCCAACCCACGTAGAAAGCTTCCACAGCTAGAGGAGAGATCTGATCGATGCAGAAGGGGGTTGGAGGAGAGAGGGGTTTTGTTGATTTTTGCAAGAAATCGGAAGAGAGATGATTTTTAAAATGGGTTTCACGGAATTTCCCGATGTTGTGGACGAGTCGAGTTGTCCGAATGTATCGTCCGCATCATCTAAATTGTCCCAAATTTGGGACAGATTCATTCGGACGCCATTTGTTCCTCGTCCACATCGACCGAATTGTCCCAGATTTGGGATAGATTCGTTTGGACGCCATTTTTTCCTCGTCTGCCATCCTCCGCATCGTCCGAATTGTCCTAGAATTGTATAGATTCAATGCAGACGCGAACTCTCTCATCCGCATCGTCCGCATAGTCGTCTGAAACACCGAAAATGCATAATTTTTCTTAAGTCTTCCACACTTAGCTTATTCTCAATGTTAACCCTATACTTCCCAAGCACAACTTAACACGTACCATCAAATAAAATGATGCACTATTTATATATTAAAATTATCCGGATTTAATACATTGTCAAAAGGAGAAATACAATTTTGGGGTATTACACATCTGACACAAAATGGAGCTTCAAACACGTTTGAAACATTGAATTTATTCTCGTTTTTTTCAATCTGTAGAGAGGCCATTTTTTTTCTATAGCCTAAACTTTTGAATAAATACTAATGAATAGCAATCATTAACTCCAAATTACACGACGGAAAGGAAGAGGACCCTTAACCC
Organism: Begonia loranthoides; assembly: GCA_022433065.1. Lineage (NCBI taxonomy): Eukaryota > Viridiplantae > Streptophyta > Magnoliopsida > Cucurbitales > Begoniaceae > Begonia > Begonia loranthoides. The sequence continues at coordinate 709,710 of JAJTVF010004539.1, forward strand.
AACAAAACCATGTCAAACTGTTCCTCATTAGAGAGAGAAAAATAGATAGAGAGAGAGAGGTGGCTCTCGTTTACTAAATCCACATGGATCTTCCCAAATAACTGCTCTCCTTAGATTTGTAGGAATGTCATTCGTCTGTAATGGGGTACGTAGCTTCTTCGGTCATCGTCACTCTCCCCTTTTTATTATTATCCCATCTTCCCACCAGTAATCCAATTACTTCCAAGACGGAGCCGGAGAAGAGAGGCCGCATTGCCGATTTCTAGTGGGATGGAACCCGAAATATCGTTGGAAATCAAAAGCAGCTTCGTGAGATTCTGAGCTGAAATAATCCCGGAGGAATAACTCTGGTGAGTGAATTTTGGGAAAGATCAAGAGGAGGCAAGTTTCATGGTTTGCAAAGAAAGCAGGGGAGAGGAGGAAGAAGAAGAAGAAGAAGAAGAAGAAGATAAAGAAGATCGACGAAAATGAAGAAGAGAAAGAGGAGAGGAAGAACACTTGCCTCGAGCTAGGCATCGACATATGCCTCAAGAACACAGTAAACATTTACAGACCACGGAATTTTGAAGTAAGCTGGAGTTAATGGAAGTGAGATGGAGGTAACGGGAGGGCTTTCCAAGGTGTCTGCTGCTAACTCTGAAAACTATAAGGTGTTATTTAAAAAAAATTGAAGTTTAAGGTGAAATATAAAAAATACCCTAAATTTGAAGGTGAAATTTGATAATTACCCTAATCTAAATATGACAAAACTTGACAAAATTTAGAATTCAATTTTCGAAAATGAGAACTTATTGAACAGAAACTCATAGCTTTGGGTAGTAGGAAAATACAGAACGCACCAGTTAATTATTGACTAGACATTTCATACGTGGTCAAATACCCACTATATATGGCAATGACCTATTCAACACAAAAAAAAAAAATTGACTTAAACCAAAATCATAAATTTACTAAGAAAAATATAAAACTTAAAAATTACAAATTTGACATGATATTCACATGTCACCCAATGAATCTATAATCAAATTACATATATATAAAAGTACGTAGAAGGAGAAATTTTAGGAACGTGTAGCTTAATAAATAATGAAGGGATACAACAAAAAAGATGTAGGATAGATGGAAAAGTGCCATTATCATCGAGCAATAATGTGAATGTCGTAATCCTGCCACGTGGAACTTGTTTAATTATCTCGAAAAGCTGCCATTTTTGCACACAAGTGACATAAACCCTAACCCAAAAATCAGTGAAGCACAAAAAGATGATCGCTCTTCACCCGCTTGCTTCGTTGGCCATTCCTCAATACCAGCTCTCCGGCCACAACCATTTACCTCAAGGGATAGGGTTTTTTTGAGGACCACCTCTCATTAATTCATTCTCTTTGCCTCTCTCTCTCTCTCTCTCTCTCTCTGTTGCTTGCCTTTCAAGCTTAGCTTATCCCATCAAGCACGTCATGTATCCAACCTCGCTCTCTCTCTCCCTCGCATGGCTTTCAACCTTCACTAATCCAATCCAATCCAATCCAACCCAGCTCTGGTTGCCTCCCATGTCCACTATTTCCATCCTCTCTCGCTTTCTCTTTTGGCCATAAAGCAAAAGTACATAGATGGCAACAAGTTGATGAGATCCCCCGTTTTAGGCCAAAATTGATAGAAATCTCAAAATATCTATTACTTGTATCGGTCTTCAATTTCTCTTCTCATGGTCATGAATTGGAAAATTAATAAATTAAATACTGAACTATAAAAGACGAATGGCACAAACATTACAGTCTCATTTTCTATTAAAAAATATTGACATTTCGCTGCAAAAAATATATCAAATTCTCTCGTCTTTTAAGTTAATTACTTAGATTATTGATTTCTTTGAATCCTTGGTCAAATAATCAAATTCATTCATCTTTAGATTTAATTACTTTGGACTAGGGATGAATTTTAGGATATATGTATGTAATTACTTAGACTACACTCTCCCACGTTTAATTCTCCCTTTTGAAACCAGAGCTAGGAAAATAGTGCAGTTCCGCCTTCGTCCTCCCACATTTTTAATCATCTTTTTTCCCTCTCTACTCCTGTTTCTCTCTTTAAAATTCTGAAGATTTTGGCGAGCCGATTCTCCCCGCGTTGGACCAGCGAGACTTCACTATCCCCATCGCCATACTCACAGACAAGGACATCTTCGTGCCCCTAAGCAAACAAACAAACCCCATTGTAGATTGAAAACTTGAGGACTTCAGAAGCTGCTACCTGCAGGATCGTACTTTTTCAGATTCAAACCATCAATGGTGGCCGGAAAAGTGAAGGTGCCGATGGGGCTCCAAAGGTCGTCCACTAATTATTATCAGAAGCCCGAGCCTCCGCCTAAAACGCCATTCCCTCCGCCTACCTCCGGTAAGGTCACTCAAAAGGCTAATTTATCCCGCTCCTTCGGCGTTTATTTTCCTCGTTCCTCCGCTCAGGTGCAGCCTCGACCACCAGAAGTCGGCGAGCTCATTCAATTAGTCGAGCAGCTACGCGACAGGGAGTCCCGTTTGAAAACTGAGCTTCTCGAGCACAAACACTTGAAAGAATCCGTATCCGTCGTCCCAGTTCTCGAAAGAGAGATTGTTATAAAAGACTCAAAAATTGAGATAGCTTGCGTCAAAATCCATGGTCTGGAAGTTGAGAATCGGAGGCTGAGAGATAAGATGGAGGAGTGGAAGATGAAGATTGACGAAGAAAGGAAGGTGAATCAAGAAAGGATAAAATCAATGGAAGGTGAACTTGCAGAGCTGAAGAAGATGGCAACGGAACGGAGCAGAGCGGAGATGATTTCGAAGAACGAGGACTTATCATCGTCCCAGAGAATTCAGGGATTGATAGAGGTATCTGTAAGGTCGAATCTGATAAAGAATTTGAAGAGAGTGACGAAGAGTTCAGACATTGTTGTGAATCAAGAGAACCAGATGAAATTCGACGTTATTTCAGAGACAGGAAAGAGGGAAGAAGACGAGGCGGGGAGACAGAGACATTCTCGCTCTAACTCGGAAGAGCATGCAGAAACTGCTGTTTCTAGTATCAGATCTCGTCCTCCTAGGGTTCCCAAACCTCCTCCTAAACCGTCCTCGTATGCGTCTTCGTCTTCGTTCTCGATTGGCTCTTCCGCTTCCACAGAGCAAATTATTCCGCCGCCGCCACCGCCACCGCCACCGCCACCGCCACGGCCATTGAAGGCAGCTCCACCTCCACCTCCACTACCGAAAACGTCTGCACCACCACCGCCTCCGCCGCCGCCAAAGGAAAAAAGACCAGTGCTGGCCAGGGTACGGCGAGTACCGGAAGTTGTGGAATTTTACCATTCGTTGATGCGAAGAGACGCCCGGCGGGATTCCGGTTCCGGCATCACTGACGGTCCTGCGAGCAGCAATACTCGTGATATGATCGGCGAGATCGAAAACAGATCTTCTTACCTGCTCGCCGTAAGTGACCCAAGTCAGGGTTCTTTCTGTATTTACGATGCTGCCACTAGCTTAGCATTTATGTCAGCGATGCCATTTGACTAATCCTATCGTCCTCTTTCTCGCTGGCCCTCAACTTTTCTTTGGATTTCAATTTCAATTTCTCAAAACTTTTCTAGTGAAACAATGTAACACTTCATTGATTCTTGGGCAGATAAAAACGGACGTTGAAACTCAAGGAGAATTCATAAGATCTCTGATCAAAGAGGTTGAGGGGGCCTCATTTACAGACATTGAAGACGTTGTTCCCTTTGTCAAGTGGCTGGACGATGAACTCTCTTACTTGGTATTTTTGTGTTTCAATCTTCATTTCTCTTGATGGGTATTCGTGGGTTTTGTCTAATTTTCTTAATAATATTCAATTTTGCTTTTGGCGGAAGGTTGATGAAAGAGCTGTGCTTAAACACTTCGATTGGCCAGAGCAAAAGGCCGACGCTCTGCGTGAGGCTGCGTTTGGGTATTGTGATTTGAAGAAGCTGGAATCTGAAGCTTCCTCATGTCGAGACAATGTTCGACAGCCTTGTAGTCTTGCTCTCAAAAAAATGCAAGCTTTGCTCGAAAAGTACGCTTAATATTTCCCAAATCTTTTTTTTTTCATTGCCTTGCAGTCATTTACTTGGAAAATTATCCGATGTTTAAGTCAAAACATAGAGAGAATTTATGGAGAACTTGAATATTCAATGCGTAGAAGTTGAAGTTTCCCACTCTCTGTCTCGACACTCTCACTAACCTTCATTTTTTTTCCATTCGAAATCAGGTTAGAGCATAGCGCCTACAATGTGTCCCGGATGAGGGAATCTGCCACCAAGAGATATGCAGGGTTTAAGATTCCGATGGATTGGATGCTTGACAGTGGAATTATAAGCCAGGTAAATACACTATTTAAAAAATTTTGAATTTGTGCTACACAACTCCGAGAAACGGGGGGGAAAAGGAAACACCCTTTTATTGAATAATGCCTTTTGGCTTGTTTTTTATTGAGTTTTGAACTAAGTTCTCAAATGGTCCCCAGCAATGGATCCTAGCTCAGACAGACACTGAGACAGGCAAGGAAATTGCTCTGACACAGTCTTCCAAAATAGTGTAATGTAACAATGTAAATATAGGTTTTGGATGAAAACCAAGAATGATGTGGCTTTAGCTTTTATTTTTCCTACCCTAATTCTGCACGCTCACATGGGGGTTTCCCAAATTCATCTGATTGCATTTCTTCATTCTTTATTTTGGATTTTAGGGAAGAAGAGAATCTGATTGTCTTCTGTTTTTCAAAACACAAACTTGGATTTTATTATTAGTTTCGTTGCTCGAGGCATATATGTAATCAACTATGTTTCATTCGTATATCTTTTGTTGGATTGTGTGTTTATTAAACCGAACACATTAGGGTATACTAAACTATGCTGGCAATAGCATGTTTATCGATACAACCTAATATGTCCAAAATTTCTTAGAACAAAATGGGAAGCAGCTAACCAGCTTCTAGGAGACGTAATTAAATGTATTAATTTTGATAGCTACGCTACCCACACACAATTTGGAGAACCTAAACGGAGCATAGGTTGAATTATACGCTTAATAAAATGCTTATTGATGTTGTAATTATAGTTTTCTCTCCATTCTTGTGACAGATCAAGCTTGCGTCTGTAAAATTAGCAATGAAGTACGTGAGGAGAGTATCTGCAGAACTTGAAACAATCAGAGGTGGCGGCCCCGAAGAACAACAACTGATAATCCGAGGAGTCCGATTTGCCTTTCGAGTACATCAGGTGAGCTTGGGAGAAGAAGAAAAGTCTAATCTCTTTCTTTCTTTTTTTTTTTGAAAATTGGTAGTTTAATTGCAGTTTGCTGGTGGGTTTGACGTGGAAACAATGAGGGCGTTTCAAGAGCTGAGGGACAAAGCAAGATCATGCCACATACAATCACAAAACCATCAACAAAAGCTCCTACGCAGCGGCAGTGGCACCCACTGCTGAATATACATGGCATCACCTATCTTGAATCAATATTCATTTTTACTCCAAAAAAGATAATGGCATTAGCCATGTCATATTTCATAGGCTGGTCAATTAAGGAAGCTATAATTGATAGTGGTTTGAAATTTTTACTAAATGTAGGTATTGAGCTTGTCTCTAATGTTTCAAATTTAGAAATAATAAAAAACTATCTATATTTTGAATCACGTCTGTGTTTGAGAGTTGTTTTCTAGACATTAATTCATTCTTAGCACCACATTTTGTTGATATGAATTCATGCAAGTTAATAGCAAATTTCATTTTAAATTATGAAACAGAAGCGATTGCAAGTGACACACGATTATTCTCTCTAAGTACCATTCATATGACTGTGGTACCATTCATGCGACCACATGGTTCACGCATTAATACTAAAAGTTCGGTGAAAGAGTTATGTCTTCGATAAGAGATACCTTTGAACTAAAGAAATTGAAGTATCAAGAGACATAAGTTATTGAGGATTTATATTCGATGTATTCAATATTCTAAGATTGTTCACTCTACACACCATTATCATCCTCATCTACCCATGGAAAACCTCTTATTTCAACACTAACTACTCAGTCTCTTACATTCACATTGGTTTTCACTTAGATTTAGCACCTAATGAGAAGGTGGTGTGTCTCAAAGGAATGCTTGTTAAGAAAATTGAGTTTTATTTATCTTAAGTTGTATGAGTATATTAGTCTTTTTACTTTATCATATTTTACTATTTAGTTTTCCCTTAAAGCTTGTATATTCACTCTCTCCCTACTTTTCAAGATATGAAACTCTAGCTCCCATATGTCTCGCTTTCTCTCTTTGCCCCTTTGTCTCTTTGATGATTTGCATAACTTCTTATGACACCTTTGAATAGTTTTCATGGTATCAGAGCCTAATTCATTCCATAGCTCTCGCAGATCCAACTTGCCTCAGCCGATTCATCTTTTTTTGGATTTTGTCTCTTTGATCGATTGGTAATTCGTCTTTCTATATTTAATTGATTAGTGTGTATATTTTGTATAAGAGATAGTTACTATTGCAATGACTGGTGAAAAAGATGATTCTCTTTAGCCTATTAGCGGTTATTGAATTGGCAGAATTATTCATATTGGAGCTATGTGATGAGAAATTTTTTGAAAGGAAAACATATGTAGGGATATGTTTCTGGAACATTTTTTAAATCTAGAGATGATCAAGATGAGAAATATGCAGAACACATGGATGTTTGGGATGCTTGTAATTCTAAAATTGTCACTTGGATCAACAATTTTGTATTGCAATCAATAAGCATCCAACTTACAAAGTATAGACTGCCAAGAAAGTTTGGAATTATCTAGAAAGATTATATACCTAGTCTAATTTTGCGAAGCAATCAATTAGAGATTATATTGGTGCTCTTCAACAAAATAACATGAACATGCAAGAGTTTTATTCTGCTATGTCTAATCTTTGGGACCAACTAGCCCTTACAAAAACAAAGCAGTTATGGGAATTTGCACCACATATTGCTCGTCGAGAATAACAACGTTTGGTTATGTTTTTAATGGCTCTTCAAAATGATTTTGAAGGTCTTTGTGTCACAATTTTGCATCATAATCCCCTTTCGTCTGTTGATTCTATGGTAAATGAGTTATTAGATGAAGAGACCTGCTTGAAGTTATGAATTGATAAAGGAATTCTTTCTTCTCCTAATCCATCAGTTTATGCGGTTCTGCCTAGGCCTCCTTCTCAAAACCAAAACAAGCCACAAGCAAAAGTCAACTATGACAAGTGTAGTTTTTGCAAACAAAAAGGTCACTGGAAGGTTCAATGTCCTAAGCTATTGAGTAGAACACAGTCAACGTAGCAATCAGCTCCTTATAAGTTTGGTAATATTCCACATCAAAGATCTTTTAGACCTACATCACCTAATATGGCAGCAGTTGTTCCACCCACAGATTCAGGAAGCACCCCAACTGCTAGTACTACAATCACCGCACTCATTGAGCAGTTTCAGAAGTTTCTTGCCTCACAACCAGAAGTCTTGTCAGCCCTTTCTAACATAGGTTTGCCCTCAAGTAGCAAATCAGGTGTGTCCTCTCATATATGGGTCCTTGATTTTGGAGATTCACATTATATGTCACATGATTTTAATTCTTTTGTATCTGTAAATTCTGCTTGTAATGCCCCGACTTTAATATCAGAATTTAAAAAGGATAAATTGAAAAGAAATTGGGGAAATTCAAATTAGTCGAATAATTATCGGGGTATTACCAAGAATGTAATGGTTAGATTATAAATTATGGGGAATATTTGGATAATAATTAAGAATTTATTTTATGAAAAATTAATTTAGAAAATGGAATTGAGAAATCTAAATTGGATTCGTAATAATCGTTAATCAATATCTAAAGTAAGTCGAGAGTTAGAATTTAGGTCAACTAATATATAATATGTATATTCGACGCATTAAAATATGTGCGTAATATTAATTTATTAAAATTGGGATTAATTAAATTGGAGAGAAATAAAAGAAGAAATTAAAGAATTGAAATAAAAAGGAAATAAATTGAAATAGGAGGAAAGATGTTGAATCGGTTGAAGAAATAGAAGGAAGGGTGAACCTGTTTGGTTTGGTTCAGCTGGAGGAGTTATGATGAGTTTTTATTTTAATTTGAGGAAGAGAAATGAGAAGAAGAAAAAGGGGGAAGAGAAATTGATGTGGCCTTTGGCCATTTGTAAGAGAAACAGTTCCTTGGACGAAATTGCTGTTGCAATTGTTGGATGGGGAATTGCAACGGTGGCATTGGCAGGGGCGTTTCGGCGAAATGGCTAGAGTCGGGTTGGATTGGTCCGGTCCTGTTGGTTCCACGTCGAACCAGTTTATTTCTCCTGGTTGCCCTGGCAATTTCTTCCTCCCCGAGAAGATTGGAGGCTTTCCATCTGGTTGTCCATCGTTGGACCACCTCTCCTTGGTGTGGGCAATGGTCATTTCCTCCTGCAGAGCCTTATCCCCTGTGCTCTCCTTCCTTCTGTCTATAAGATGTGAACGTGAGTTGCAGCTGGTGGACTCTGTGGCTGGCAATGAGGTGAGTGTTACATTGCTTGGTGAGTGTTAAGTGTTTCATTAATTGAGTTGGGTGTGGGTGCATCCTCTTGAACGATTTGGTGTTTTTATTTTGGAAATTTTGTTGTGAGGGGTATACTGCCGTGACATTGGTTAAGATTGGAAGGTTGAACAATTGGAAAATCCGTCGAGGCTGCTGCACAACAAGAGGTAAGAATTTGGAATTGTAGTTGGCCAAAGGAGGCCCTACATTACGGGTTTGGATTGTTTTGAATTGCTAAGCCTATGTTTCGCTGGAAATTGTGAACTGCTACCTTATTGCTTAAACTGTCAACTACCTTGATTTTATTATCAAGTGAAAAACTTGGACTGTTGAACTGAATATTGGGGAACATGAAGAACTAGATTTGTGTGCTGTGAATTAATAGTTTTGCTTACCATTGATACCATAGTTTGAGTACTGTGAATATTATTGTTTTGTTACTGTCAAGTGTAAATAGAAGAGAATGAGACTATCGTGAAGCATGATAGTATGGAATGTGAAATATGGGAACTATTATTTTGCTTGTGTTGGGCATCATTGGTAATTATGGAATTGTCATCTATTGTTGTCCTCTATTGGAATATGAAATATATGCACGCATGAACATTTGAAACTATAAACTGTGCAATCATCAGTTTAAGGTTTTTATGTACATAGGACAGTTGAATTGTAGTTGAAGAAAGCCGTGTTCAGTGAATGAATTCAAGCTGTTTTTCCTTGCTCAAAATTGTCAATGAATGATTCAATAATTGATACATTAAATTCAATTATTTTGCTAATAGTAAGAATGATATTTACAGCACCTCTAATTTGAATTCCGCCTGCAAAATTAATTATAATTGTTGTGTTTCTCTCATGCGTTTATACTGTGAACTATTTGTGACATACATGCATCATTCTAGGAATTATGAAATTGCTCATACCGCATGTCATACCTAATATATGTAAATAGGCGTGTGGATGTTCGGGATGATCGGTGACATTCTATCAGTAGAATACTCCCATATAGGGAGCGGTGTGGTAGGAGTTAACTACATAGAATCTGGGCTCATCCTTCTCCCGTTCTGAAATCTCCAACGTCTTTAACAAAGAGTGTGATACCAGCTTGTGGAACACCCCCAATGGATATACCTCCTTGTCGGAGTGAAGTGGTTAGGCCACATGACCCTAGGTGTACCTCACTTTTGGCTTCCATAAGAGATACGGCTCTCTTTTGTAATGCATTGTATGATCACGCATATCACTTGCATTGCATTTCATTCTGATTCTTGATGGACGTTAGGGTCATTGTTTTCCCCGTAATGTAAGTATGTACGAAGAACAAGAGAACATGTCAAAGACAGTTGATGAAGGATTTGCACGGGTGGATCTTGTGGCTGGCTGGACTATAGAATTTAAAAGAAAATTATTTGTAAAAGGATTTGTAAATTACTTAATGTTCTTTAACGTTTTGTTTTAATTCCGCACGTTTCATAAAATGATTTTATTACTTCTGCTGCAATTGATAAGTGTTTTAAGTAAAGAGTTTTAACGATCGGGTTTTATAAAGGAAGAATACTCGGATGTTTATATAAAAAGAAAAAGTTTTAAATTTCACGCAATTTTAAAGTAAATAAAAACTGGGTCGTTACACTACTCCTTTTGTGTTTGTCATGACTGCTGATGGTACTCCTATGCTATTAGCAGGTGTTGGTTCTGTTTGTAAGCCTAACTTGTCTATTTCATATGTGTATCATATTCCTAATTTTACTTTGAATATTGTCTCTGTTGGTCAATTATGTGATTCTGGTTTCTTAGTTTCCTTTGCTTCTTTTTCTTGTTATGTGCAGGATCTGCTTTCTAAGAAGCTGATTGAGACAGGCCATAGGCAGGGGGGACTATACATCTTAGATGAGTTGAGAATTCCTGATGTTGCAGATTCTAGTATTGATTTGTCATCTTTTTGTTTGAGTTCTTCTTCTTCTAACTTTTACTTATGGTATTCTCCTTTTGGACATATTTCTACTTATTCGTTTAAAGTACTTGGTCTCTATGGGAACTTTAGGAAAATTGCAAACTCATAATCTTTCAGACTGTTGTGGTTGCAAATTGGCTAAATTTTCTGCTTTGCCTTTTTATAAAAGTGTTTCTGTTTCTCATGCCTCATTTGATTTAATTCATTCTGATGTGTGGGGACCTGCACCTATTCCCACAAAGGGAGGATCATGATACTATGTCTCTTTCATTGAT